>JAXQQM020080869.1:0-168729 GCA_034641835.2 Pinus albicaulis | reverse complement strand
TAGATTTGTATTAGGGTATAGGGTTTCTCTAAGAAAAGAAAAAATATAGATTTGTATTGGTGTAGAAGGTTTCTTTAAGAAAATAAAAAATAAAAAGAGCGAGATAGCGATCCAAATCACTCAAGACAAGGAGGTCAAATTTTTCCATTCACTAGAGTTGTATTATTGGGCAAAAACATTTGAAGCGAAAGGGACCGAATCTCCCTTCTTTTGCATGCCGAAATTGTAGGATTTCTCATGAGGCCGAGTTTATCAATATTTCGGGTTGAATTCCCCTCAATTTGCAGGTCAAATTTGTAGGGATTTTATTGAGGTTGAATTTGTGTTTTTGTAAAACGAAATTCATTGGTTTAGCAGGCGTAGGAAAAGTCTGAAGTGGGAGAGCATTGGTGGTTTATCAACAATGGGAGTCTGGGCACGGTAAAAAGTCTACGGACTATGTTGTAACATACAATTAATACAGTGGCTCCCTTGTAAACCAAGCATGATACCTTGCAATGCGTGGAGTATGTTCCAATCGAGTGAGAACCCTCAATCTGTATCTAACTGTCTAGAGGGAAATCATACTTCAACAACATATTGGGACAACATGATTCGTGCGAGCTATGGCTTGTGCGACTCCTTGGAATTGATTATGGTTACGTTTTTTAAACTCCGGTAGTGGAAGACCGTCAAAATAAAGAAATCAAGGCTTACACTGAATGCGGCCAAGGAAACGCACCACTAGGAAGGAGATTTGAATTGAAAAGGAACGTGTCAGCCTTAGGAGTGTCATGGTCATTCGAGAGAATTGGGCATGGAGGAATTATCGACTGGTGCACTCTGTCCCATTAGTTCCTATATCCACTCGAGGAATATGCCTGCCCCTTCATCTAAAAAAACGGTCACCTACGTTATTCAACATCCACAAAGATACAGATCGCGGGTCATGAATTTCGTGGAGCACCTGGACGAGAGTCCGGGAAAGATAACAACGAGTTGGGCTAGGAACATTATGAGCATCAAATTTGAACACCTGTTATCAGGATCTCAAAATGGAGTTCTGGAGCATGTAGCCTAGTTGATATTAAACACTTGATCAAACTTGGTATCATAATTGCATGGGTTATGTTGTGCCTTTTGTCTACATGGGTTGGGATGTTTCTTCGATGTGGTAGGGATAGTCTTTCGGAAGCTTTCCCTTATGTGAAAAGGTTCGTAGCAGTTCCTCAGATAAAAATAGAGAAGATAATGTATGATTGGTCTAACGCTACGGGATTTTAATTGGGACCATTGCAGAGCGTGAGTTTCAATTGTTTTGAGAGAATTTGTCTTTTTCCTTTCTACACATTAGTAGGGGTGGACGACACGAATCCCACATGGTATGAAATTGGTTATGCTCATCCTCATGACTCAATGGAATGTGATTAATATCATTAATATTTGCAATTGAGTTCAATTATTTCTCCTATGCTTATATCCAACGGGGAGGGTTTTAATATTAGAGGTGTTTCTTTCTACAAAATTTATTAATTGTTCGAATAATGAAATTGACAGTGGTTAAGGGGCAAAAATATAGAAGCGAGCCACTGCACCACTTAGAAATTATGGAAAGGGAAGAAAAGGATTAGAATATGTAGTACTAATGATGTTTAAACAAGGCAGACAATATGGGATTCCAACCAGGTGGGCATCACCAAAGACGCAAGCGCAAAACTGTGAGAATATGAACGTTTATTTTAGCATGGTTGTAAGTGCTTAAGGGAGGTATAAGAGGTTTTATGAGTATTTAAGTGAAATAGTATATATATGATTTTTGGTTATTGAAGTGTAGGAGTTTAAGTTGTACAATATAAAAATAAAATAAAAGGAAGAAGAAGAAGAGGAGGATGAGTAGGAAGGAATAAAACAGGAATAAGGCTTTAATGACAATCTTGAGAATATGGAACATCTGGAAGAAATTTTGGAAAAAAACTAGAAAATCATTGATGAACTAGTGAGAATATATGGTCCTTTAAGCAAGCATACCTCCACAGACCAAAATGATAGTCAAAGTAGGAGACCATTCTCAAAAAGGTTCCATGTAATTCTGCAACAAAAGCAACCATGGGAGGTGAAGGAAGGACAAAGAAGAGGAGCTAAGATCTTCGCACTTGGCTCTAAATTGCAACAAACAAAATCAGTCATATACCTTCATAAGTTGGAGGAATTAGACACATGATTGTCTAAGGTGGGACAACCAGAATGGAAGAAACTCAGTTGGGATCTCAAGCCATCCATGCTTGAATTAATACAACCTAAACTTCGGGAACATCCTGAGGAATAATTCAGGCTCATAGTTGCTTCTAGTCTGAGCAGGGTCATAGCTCTAATAGCACGATTGCTAGCCTACAATAATGGTCTCATGATAGATATATTGCAACTGATAGTAGAAGCCATTCAAGGGTTGAATAGAATCATGCTTCCTGCCTTTGAGAAGTGGTGCAAAATTTTAAAACTCATGGTAGCGTTTAGCTTTGGCACCTTTATGCTGAATTTGGAATACGATGACTTAATCTTTTAGTTACTACAAAACTTTTACACCAACATTACATCATCTCATCCAGACTATGTCAAAACAAGCATGCAAAATATTGTGTCTCTATTCTTAGAAGGAAATGTTGACATTTGTAAGATATTAAGATCCAAATTGTTGCCCATTTGGAGGAAGGAACCACATGTATCACTAGCTATCTATGATATAGTTGAGAAGTCAGTGAGGCAAAATATAAAGTTTCTCATAATGGTGCTGACGAGGAAGGAGTTGAGAAGGATTGATAGAGGAAGCAAGAACAAAATCTGCAGCAAGAATGAACTAAGGAGGAGAGGACTATGCTTTATCTGCAAGGGACCTTGGGCACTTAACCATTCATGTGTAGGTGATAAGAAGGAAACAAGGGTAGAAAGCTTAGAGACTTCTTCAGATCATGGAGATTCATCCATAGTTGGGTTTACTGGTTTTCAGAATATAACCTATGAAGGATTCAAGCAGTCAGGTACATATGGTGAGAAACAACACCATGGATTTGAGAGAAAATTGTAGGACAAGTTGATGATAATCAATCAACTGGACAAAGTACATGGCGAAAGGAAGGAATTAATTCCTCTTGATGATGTGGTACTTGAGCCTATAAATATCTCGGAGAACATCCATAAAGAGTATGGGAAAACAGGTGTAGTACATCCATATTTGACAACAAAAGAGGATGGGAAAATTATTCCCATATGTGGAGAAGGCCACGAATAAGACATTAAGGAAGAATAAAATGAGGAACCAATAGTAATAAATCGATATGATGATGAGTATGTTCATGCAGAGCAGCATGAAAAATCTAGTATGCAGAATGAGCCATTTATGAAGGTCATGGGGCATCCAGTGCAAACAGATACATCAACGTTCAAAAGGGCACTAGAATTTCCAAAAGAGGACTTTTAGGAAAAGATCATGCATTTCAAGAAAAATCTTATGTTGTTGATGCAAAGATTCTGGACAGTCCGAGACACTGTCTTACAGGAGAATATAAAAATTGAGGAGCTCACAGGGGTATTTGTCGAATCAACGACCAAGTTATCTAATGTTGAGGAATGACTCAAGTCCCTCACAAGGCAGCAAGAAGAGTACAGTTGGGAGTTCCAGAGTTGCCCTCTTGAGGAGTACATAGATAAGGCTTGCAATACTACCAACCCACCTTTATACATTGGGAAGAATAGGGAAGATTTCTCCAAATGCATCATGTTGGGTGACCGATTGGAGCAACATGAACTGAGAATCGAGCATCATCAACATAGTAGATTTGTAGATATTCATCCTTCTCGAAGCCTGGATTGGCGAGAGATTATGAGTTGGTACTCTATTGATGGGTTGACTCCTAGGAGGATACTCACAGCCAAGGGAATATTGCATCTTGAGCCCTTTGGTACAGGCAGTGATGGAGGACTGAGATGGTACCATAACCCAAAAGTCCCAAGATTTAGGTGGCATTGGGATCTAGGAGAATCCATTAGGGCCACGATTGGTCTGACATATGTTTGGGATCCAGTTGAATATATCGAAAGAAGGATTGGTTGAAGGATTGTTTTGGACTCAAGTATCGAAGGATCCATTCAGGATATTTTAGAATGGAGGTATGGAATAACACATTGGGCTGTATGGGATCCTGGTATCAATGCTTCTGTTGTGGATAATAGTGAATTGTTTGAGTGTAAGAAATCTTCGGGCAGGAGGATTTGTAATATTCCCTTTCTTGATCTGGTCAAATGGACGAAATTCGTTGATGGTATTTACCCATGGTATTTTCCTTCGGTCTTTTAGGGAAATTAATAAAATAAGGTCTCTAGAAAGTCCATCAAGCCTACAAAATGGGGTAGAAGTAGGCATTGAGAATCATTTGGGTCTATATATCTTTTTTTTTTTCGTGGTGAACTTGGTGTGGCCAGTTCTATCATTGATCCTGGGGAAAAACCTTGTAGTGAATTTGTGTGATGGATCCATCTAGTGTCCACGATTGAGCTTCAATGTCTTATATCAGTAATTTAATGAGCAGTCGTGCATGTTATTTGCAGGAGCTCCAGTCTTATTGTATGGGCATGTTTTTTGTTTTTAGTTAGTAATATAAATAAATTGTTGTAGTTCCATATCCCATTGTATTAAGTGTTTTTATTGCAATTATTTTTAGTTAGAACACCTAAATGTGCCAAATCGATTGATTATTTCGTTGTTCGGGATATTAGATAGGTGATTATGTTTGACTAAAGTTGAGGAGTGTTCACTATAAAACATAATTAAACATAGTCTAACATAGTTAAAAACATTAGTAAGTGTAGTTGAATAATTTTTTAATGTTGCAATGTGCCATTGGATAAATTTTAATATAACATTGTGACAATGATTGTCACACTGCAACATTTGATATATTTATGTACCATTCCAACATCACAACATGTTTGATTGTTAAAACCCTACTTTAAAACCCAATATTAATTCCCAATACTAAAATCCAATATTAAAGCCCGAATACTAAAACCTAATATTATAATATGTTGATTGAGGATGACTATGAGTGAACAAGGTTGACTGTTGCTAAAAATGGTAAACATAGGGTTGGGAAATTTTCACCATGGTAAATTATTTAACTAATGATTATCAAGGTTGACTTTTTTTGACTATGTTGACTAATGTAGTTGATTATGTTTGAATATTAATATTGATCTGTAATAATGATAGACAATTATGTTTGACCGCAGTCGAGGAGTGTTGACTATAAATCATAGTTAAACATAGTCGAAGATAGTCAACCACATTAGTAAATGTGATTGACTAATTTTGTAATGTCACAATTGTAAGTTGAATAAATTGCAATGATTAGGTTTAAAATATTTGGTTTTAATATTAGGTATTAGTATTAGGGTTTTCCTATTGGGTTTTAGTATTGGTTTATAGTATTAATGTTTTAATATTAGGGATTTATTATAGGATTTTAATAGCAGGGTTAAAAGAATTATATTTTATAATATTAGGTTTAAAAAATTAGGTTTTAATATTAAGGTTTTAGTATTGGGTTTTAATATCAAGGTTTTAGTATAGGTTTTTACTATTAGGGTTTCAATATTGCATTTTAATATTTGGTTTTTAATTATGATTTTAATATTAGGGTTTTAATAATCAAACATGTTCTAATATGAGAATGATACATAAATTTATCCAACATCATATTGTGACAAACATTGTCACATTGTGAAAATCATTTTTACAGTGTTACAATACATATTATAATATGTTGACTCAGGATGACTATGAGTGAACAAGGTTGACTAGTGTTAAATATGGTAAACATAGGGTAGGTCAAGTTTGATCATGGTCTAACTATATAAAAAATGACTATCAAGGTTGACTTTGTTTGACTAAGTTAAATACTGTGGTGGACTATGTTTGACTTTAATATTAATCAATAAAATGAAAGGAAATTATGTTTGACCAAAGTTCAGGAGTGTTGATTGTCATCTTAGTCTTGATGATGAACCACATTATGTGATTTGAAATACATCGACCTAAACTACCTATCTAATCTTTTCCATAAAAGCTATTTATAAATAGTTAAACATAGTTGAACATTGTCAAGAATAGTAGTAAATATGATTGACTAATTTTGTAATTTCACAATGAAAGGTTGGATAAATTGTGATTTGATGTAGCATTGTGCCATTAATTGTCACATTGTGAGAATGTTTATCACAATGCAACTTTTTATAGATTTATGTACCATTCTCACATCACGAAATGTTTGATTAATAAAATCCCAATACTATAATATTAATATTAAAATCCAATATTAAAACCATAATATTACAATTCATATTAATACTAGCACAATACTAAAGCCCTAATATTATAACCCAATATTATAAACCTATATAGGAGTAAAATTTCTCCTATGGGTGTCACCCTCAGGTGGTGGGTAATAAACCCAATAAACCCTAATATTAAAATGTTGGAATTATAAATCTAATAATATAAATATATTATTATTAAAACTAATATTTTAAACCCTAATATTAGATATTGGAGTTATAAACCTATTATTATTACACTTAATATTATTAAATCTAAACCTAATATTATTAAAAATATTTTCATCATATCTTAATGTAACTTACCATTTTCAACTATCCTTAATGTGATTGGCCATCTTGAAATTCAAAAGTTAATGGAGATGTAAAAGCAATATAGGGGAGGATAATATTCCTCATCCCTACATATTTCTCATGGTTTTGGATTGTTTGTCAAAATTTGGCTATGGTTGATGATAGTTTTCTATGATATCTTATGGTTCTCTATGTTGATTATGAATAGCAATGGTTCACCAAGTTTTAAGATGGTGTCCTATATCGACCATGTTTGACCATATTAACCAATATTAGTCATATCAAACATATGTTGACCATATTTATTATATTGATATTATATTAATTATTTCAATTGTTTTAAATGATGAAATAATACTATATATCTTAATACTATAAACTCTAATATAAAAACTAAATATTATAAATTCTAATACACAATTTAATATTAAAACCTAATATAAAATAATAATATTATAAACAAAATATTATAAACCCTAATTTTAAAATATTAGAATTCTAAATTTAATGTTATAAACTTATTATTATTATAATTAATATTGTTAAAGCTAATCCTAATATTATTAAACATATTTTCGAATGTATTTCAGAAGACCATACTGCGATGGGGCATCTTGAAATGCAAAAAGGTAATGGTGATGTCCAAACAATATAGGGGAGGGAAATATTCCAATATCCTAGAGTTTTGAATTGTTTTTCTAAAATGTTCCAACGACTGCTTCAAAGATATCCAAATGTGTTACACAACCAATTATATATATTAATAATTTAATAAAGTTATTTACAATATTCGTATTCTAATTTAACATATATTAAAAAATATTTATTAACTATATAATTTAAAACCGTACAAATCCTGAAACAACTACTCTAATTTAACCAAGTTTCCTCCATCCATAGCTTGACCAAGCAACCCTAGTATAGTGTCAACTCTACATAAATACACAAATATAAATATAATGTCACAGTATAGTGTCAAAAGAATGACCCTACAGGGCCATAAATACAATAAGTATAGTCAACTCTAATGTAAGGACAGTAGCTGCCGGACTAAACAACCCTCACAAGAAACAAACAAACACTTACTTGAGAAATTTTGTAGAATCGTAAAAAGTAGGTCATCTTCTGCCTTGTGAAATTTAAGTTTAATTCACCATACAGTAACATAATTGCTTCACTGCAAAACTAAAACTACAGTGTAAGTAAAACCTTGAACTTACTTACAACTTGAACTTGAATGGGGATATAATTTGAGTGCAGCTTTGAGCATTGAAACAAAATATAATGTCAGCATTGAAATTAAGAGGAATTATGAGGATTACCTTGGTACTGTGTTTCTAACTTTGTTGTTCACTCATT
Source organism: Pinus albicaulis (assembly GCA_034641835.2). Taxonomy (NCBI): domain Eukaryota; kingdom Viridiplantae; phylum Streptophyta; class Pinopsida; order Pinales; family Pinaceae; genus Pinus; species Pinus albicaulis. The sequence continues at coordinate 160,710 of JAXQQM020080869.1, read as the reverse complement.
TCCACGGATCCATCTTCACTGTTTTCATGTCTCACCTTTTAGTTGTTTTGCAATGCATAATCATATTCTTTTTACACAATAGTGTAATGACAATATTGGATAATTATATTCTTTTTATACAACAGTGTAATGACAGTATTGGAGTCATTTTCATTTAATATAACAAGAAGATTTCATGCCAATATTTGATAGGCTCCTCATATTTACTAATTCATATGATGTGGTTTTATGATGAGGTGAGGAGGTTTGTCGCTACAAGTTATTTCGTCTAATCCCGTACAAAATTATATACGATTAAAAAGTTCTCAAGGCACAATTTATTCAATAAAAAAAACACCTCATGTTTAGCAAGTTGGAGAAGATAAATTGCCCTTCCCAATTAGTATAGGAGATCATTAGTCTAATAGAGGAAGTAATGGGCAAGGGGTACGGTGACCAAAGGAAACTAAAGAGCCATGTTACAAAGTGATGTTGGAATATTGTGTGTTTGAAATAATTTACTACTAGTATTTATCCCTTTAATTATTTCACCAAAAAGAAAGAAAAAGAAAAAGTTTACATTACATCAAAATTTCACATCAAATATATTCTTATGTTTTCCGCAAGTTTCAAACAATTATTTTTCCAAGGTTTTTTGTAAATAATTAATATTACATTATCCCCTTTAATTATTTCACCAAAAAGAAAAAGAAAAAAAAAGAAAATGCTTGCTATTACATCAAATGTCAGCATCAAACATTCCTATGTTTTCCGTGCAAGTCTAAAACAATATTAGCCCAAGGGATTTGGAATATGATTCCAAACTTATTTTCCGATTTGCGAAACTCCATACATATTTCATTCTTGGTTACACTTAATCAAATGATATCGAACAACATGCTGATTTTCCTGATGGATAATGTGATAAAGGTATTTGTTTTCACATAAAATTTGAGTTGGTTTTTTCTCTTGCTCATCTAACAACTCAAGAAATGCGCTCTCTCATCCACAAGACATACCGCAACATACTCTATTTCAACTAATGATAGAGTCACAATGGCTTGCTTCACTGATGCCAATGAAACCGCACTCAACCAAAAATCTAACACATACCTGCATTTGGTCTCTTCGTGTCATAAATAATAATTTCCATAAATTCATTATCTGTAGATATATCCAAGCATTTAAAATTTGAATCATGTGGCGCGTATCACCATAGTTTCTTGTTTGAGCAACATATCTTAAAATCATTTTTCCAACTAACCAATGAGTACTCTTTGGAGACTCCATGAATCTTGAAATTAAACTTGGAGTAAACATTATATGAGGCCTTGTTGCAGTCAAGTACATAAGACTTCCAACCAATTTCTTATACAAGGTTGGATCAATATCTGAACCTTGACCATCCATACTGAGTTTTGTACCAATTGCAATTGGGGTTATCATTGACTTACAATTTTCCATCCTGAACCTTTTCAATATATCATTTTCATTCTTAGATTGACAAATGAAAATACCATCTTCAAATTGAGTTACTTCAATACAAAAAAAAATATTTCATTAGGCCTAAATCAGTCATATCAAATTATGTTTTCATGCTTGTCTTAAAATCATCTACTGAGAGATCTCCAGCAAAAATAAAATCATCAACATACAGGCACACAATCAAAATTTTACCTTCCTCTCATTTTTGTGAAATTTGGTTTCGCTTGGAATCCCATGAATCCATTGTTAATCATATATTCATCAATTCTACTACCAGCCTGAAGTCATTTCATTCCATATAATGCTTTGTTAATCTTATCTTTTTTACCATCAATTCATATTCGAGAGGCTGTTTCACATAAACCTCTTCTTCCAAGAAATTATTTAAAAATGTGGACTTAACATCCATCTGATATATTTTCCATTTATTTTGTGCAACAATAGCTAATACCATTCTTATTGTGTCAAGTATAGCTACAGGTGAAAAAGTTTCACTATAATCAATACCAGGTTGTTGACTAAACCCCTGAGCTACAAGTCTTGGTTATGCTTTTCAATTTCACCTTCAACATTCATTTTAGTTTTGTAAATCCATTTAAAACATATAGTGTTTTTACCTTCAAGAAAATATATGAGTTCCCAAGTATTATTTCTTTCTATAGCATCAATTTCTTCATCCATAACTTTTATCCAAATTGTTTCTTTCACAGCTTCATCAAAGTTTACTAGAGCATATGAAAGTAATGCAAAATTCGAAACTTGATCTGTTTCATCATTCTTCTCATACAATTATTTTAAACTTCTATTTTTCTGACCTTTAATTATATTCTTTAATGTAGCCATCGTAGGATTATATGTATTACTCACCTCTGACCCTGTTCTTTGTTTTCCACCATAACCTGATGGTTCATCATGTTCTTGATTTCTTGGTGTTCTAAATTGCAATTGAATTACTCTTGGCGATTGGCTTCTTGAAGTGCTTGCAATAGGTGTATATGGAATTGACTTTCCACCTTGTACTTCTTGCTCACCTTCATTACCATCTCCATTGAGATAATACAGCTCCCTCTCCAACAAATTTATCTATGCTTCCATCTCAAGCTTCTTCTTCCTTTAATTCAAAATATCTACTGATAATATATTTCTTGGTGATGGGATTATAGAGTCTATATGCTTTAGATTCTTCATTATATCCAGTAAAGATACATTTATCACTTCTATAATCTAAATTATTTCTCAATTCTTTAGGAACATGTGCATAAGAAAAGCAACAAAAAATTCTTAAATGAGATATATGACAACTCTTACAATTCTAGGCTTCTTCGAGAACTCAGTCCTTCAAGCTCTTAGACAAACTTTTGTTAAGGATATAAACAAAAAAAGCAACTTCTTCTCCCCAATATCCATTTCGTATATGCTTTTCCTTCAACATAATTCAAACCATATCCATAACAGTTCAATTTTTTCCTTTCAACTATTCCATTTTGTTGTGGAGTAAAATGTGCATTAAACTCCCTGTTGATTCCATGTGATTGAAAAAACTCAATGAAATTTGTTAGCATATATACACCACCTCTATATAATCTCAAAAATTTAATATGCCTTCCACTTTCCTTTTCAACCATAGCTTTAAAGATTTTAAATACAGAAAATTCTTCAGATTTCTGTTCCAGAAGATAAAAGCATGTTTTTTCGACTATAGTCATTAATAAAATTTAAAAATTAAACATTACTAGCCAAAGAAGGTGTTTGCATTGGTCCACACAAATCTGTGTGAACACTCTCCATTAGAGCTTTCGCCCTATATGAAACTCCATATACAAATTTATTTCTATGATGCTTTGCGGGAATACAAATTTGACACAAGCTTGTTGGCTATTGGATATTGGGTGACCCTTTCACCATCGGTTTCTTCTATAACAAATCTAGACCACCAAAATATAAATGACCATATCTTAAATTCCATAACCACAATTCATCAAAATTCTTAGTTTTATAAGAATTCAAGGAGGGAGACAATTCATTTCTCATTATAAGAAGAAACATCCTATTATTTATCATTTCTACTCTTGCTATCAATTGCTTTCTTGGATATTTTTCAATGATAGTATACACATTATTCTCGAAGAACATTTTATACTTTTTCTCTATGAGTTGTCTAGTGCTCAACAAATTGCATCTTAATATAGGTACATAATACACATCATCAATTGTTTTTCTCTCACCATTTCTAGTATAAACACCAATCATTCCTTTACCTTTAACACATACCTTATTATCATTACCCAACTTGACTTCAGACTAAATACTCGTGTCTAGATTGGAAAACAAATCTTTGTTTCCTGTCATGTGATTGTTGCAGCTACTATCTAAAAACAAAATATTATCTGAAATTTTTTTAGTTACATTACAATTAAAAAACAATGACCTATTATTATATTCAAATTCTTCTAATATGTGTGCATATTTCTTACCAACATCTACATGCCTCTTCAAACACCTAATATAAAAATGGCCATATATTTTGAAATAATAACATTGAACTTTAGACATATCATACCTTTGATTTTCTTGATTCCATGTTCTATTGTTACTCTCCCTTGAATTAGGAGGACGTTGTTGAGATTTCTCTTCATGCTCATAATTATCTTGTGGACGTATTTGATCATCTATTATGCCGCCTCTTCCTCTATTACTCGATCTTCCTATACAGATTTCTCTATTAAATTGCCGCTGAGTCTTGAAGGCATCCTCCAACGTGTTATCATCATATCTTGACATCCTGGATTCATGTGCAATAAATGAACTAGTCAACTATTCAATCTGTATTTTACTTGTGTCCTCGAACTCTTCTATGGATACAACAACCGCTTCAGATTTATTTGGCAAACTTTGAAGGACTTTCTTGATCACTCTCTTGTTTGAGAGGTCTTCTCCATACTATCTCAATTTATTAACAACACTCATGACTTGATTCATAAAAGCATCCGCAGTTTCACTATATTTCATTTTCAGATTCTTGAAATCTCTCCTCAAATTTTGGAACTTGGCATTCTTTACTATCATTACACCCTCATAATAGGATTCAAGGGTGTCCCACGCCTTCTTCTAATATTGTGCATTTGATACTTTTGAAAGCATCAGGTCATCTAATCCTTGTTGAATAAGGCTAAGAGCTTTATTGTCTTTCTTTCTATTCTCTCTCAACAACATCCGGTTCAACATTTGTAAGAGCCATTTTTGTTGCCTCATTAGTAGGCTCTGGATACCCATTAGTAAAAAATCCCCAAAGATCATGAGAACATAACAATGTTCTCATTATAACAAACCAGGAATCATAACTCTTTTCACTTAAAATAGGAATTGATTGAGTATTGGTATTTGAGGCCAATTTTCACAAATAATTGAAATCTACAAATGAAGCAATTTTTCACTTCATTAGTGTCTCCTTAAAAAAAAAAACACTCTATGAACCTTTACAATCTCCAACCTTAAAAAAATTCAATAATCCTTAAATAAACTTTTATAATCCGAACATGTACATAATTTTCAATTTAATAATAACTAACCCATAAGCATAATGCACATAAGAATAATCATAAGAAACCCATCTGCATAAGAATAATTATCAATAATGTTGACCTTTTTGTGGTATGATTTTTTATGAAGTGGAGAATGTCAATAGCATGTTGGAGATTAAACCCATTAATTCAAGGATAATCAAATGTTAATTGAACACTGCCAAGAATTAAGATTCACACTCACAGTGAAAATATCAACGGATTTAGAAATTAAGCCAACTGTTTACCATAACAGGTGACTGCATGCTTTAAGCAACTGCCATGATCTCATACCTCATATCGAACATGAACATAGTCTGTGGCGAAAAACCTTCAGCGAGTGGTTCTCTTTCACTAGTAGACAGTAAATGCAGTTCTTAGAGAAATTTACAAACTCCCTCAATCCAATTTACTACACACTTTATTAGACTCTATTTGACCAAAAACTCTATAACTCCATTAGACTAGACACAAAAATGGATTCTCACACAAGAAATTCTCTTTGGCTCACTAACTGGCTCTGATACCACATGAAAACATAAAACACATACAAACACATTCCAGATACACAGCTACCGCTGCAATATTACACCAACAAGTTTTCCAAGAGGGATGATCCGCCTTCGACTAAGTATATGTATTTATACAAAAACCCTTGCCGGTTACAGTAATTAAAATATTTTTTTGTGAGGTGGTGTTCCCCCTTCAAGTTTGAGTAGGTTATGGAGGTGACAATGAGGTGGTGGTGACTATTCGATGTTTAATGAGTTAAGGGGGTGGGCGATGGTGACCTCCAGAAAATAAAGAGTCATGGCGGTGCGATGAAAGTGGAAGATGGCGTGTGTTTGAAATAATTAATCTTACACGAAATACATTCAAGAATCACTACCTCTCTGTAACGAGAGATCCCAATGGGTGAATCATATTAAAGTGGCCCTCTGCGAGCACAGAAGCCCAAACCCTCACCATTATTTCTCTCGGCTTCCAAGTCTATTTAAGCCTTCTGATTTTCCATCTCTTGTAGCTCTTATGTGCCGCAATTAGGCGTGACCGTTGCAATGGACCTTGCTACCTAAGAGAAAAAATGAGAGAGCACTGATCATATTAAAATAATAATTATTATTTAAACCCTAACAAAATCAAATGATTTTCAAACCACAGAAGCTCCAGAGATTCAAATATCTAATCCCATATCTTCTTGGAGTAGAGGTAGCCAGAATAGGGACTATGAAAATCTACCCATTTTCATCAAAGAATCAGGTAGAAAGTGGTTGTAGCATAGTTTCCAAAATTGTGAGTCCAATTAAATTAAAAATAAATAAATATTGAAAACTTAAAACTTAGGTAGGTAGAAAGTTGCTAAAGCCTAGTTTTCAAAATCGTCACTCCAATTAAATTGAAACTAAATTAAAAGTAAAGATTGAAAAATTAATAACCAATGAATGCCCCATCTGTAATTAACAACTCAGAGAGAGCCATGATTCATGGAAGGAAAAGGCCATTCCAATGAAAATTGAAAAATTAATAGCCAATGAACATGGCATCTGTAATTAGCAACTAAGAGAGAGGCACGGTTCAAGGAAGGAAAAGGTCACTCCAATGAAAATTAATAAATTAGTAAATGTATCACATGTAAAGTTTATAAATCCAAAAATATTTGAAATGCAAAAACGGTTTGGAAATCTTTCATTTCTTCAGTCAATCATTTATATCACTGAAAATATTCTCAAATTATAAAATCTAAATCATTCAACATTTTTTATAATTTAAAATTTAAATAATTGAAATTCATGAAGGCCTCAGACTTAATTATATAAAGTATGATTTCTAAAAATATAATAATGATTTTCCCCTGCACTCAAATTTTGAGAGCTACGTCCATTCAGAGAGAAAATGGTGCATCCTCTTCCGAAGAAAGTGATCCCTACTCTACAAACTTTATCAACGGCTTTGGTGCGCCAATATGGTTTGGCTTATTTTTTTCAACTGAAGAAAGTGTGTTGGGAGCAGCTCTCAAGTATATATAATGTTGTTTAGGATTGGATAACAAAAACTATGTAAACCAAAAACCACATCCTCCTGGACTATATCTTTAACTGACTTGTAGCTCCGCAAAAAATTTCTCTATGGCTCAAACTATGTTTTGTTTTCTGCTCTCTTCTTTTTTCCACCTATATGGAGGCCTCATGTCTCATGCGACGAGAGATTCAACATGATTTAGTTATTTAAGTGCTTCAACAATGGTGGAGACTTCTTGCTCACGTGCTTTATGTTAAAAATTGAAAACTAAAAAGAAGTGGAGGAGAGGATTGATCTTCTCAATATTATGAATAAGTTAAATAAGATTACATTGGGAACATCAACAATAAATGATTGCAGTGAGACTGTACTAAAACTGGACTAACTAAAATTGAACTGGGACACTTGGATCAACGGTTTTGAAACCTAGCACGTGGTTGGAATTGGATTCTCCAACACTCCCCCTTAATTACAACCACATAAAAAAATTCAATTAAGATGCATGTTGGTTTATGTCTCAGCTAGGCTTACGATTGACTTCAACATGTTTTAATTTTATTCTTCTCTTCTTCCAGATCTTCTAGCCTCTAAATTGTTTCAAATTTTTCTCTTTGTTGTAACCTTCGAACCTCAGTTTCTTCATTTGCTGGTGCATGTCTTCTATTGTTCCAGGATGTCTAAGCATGTCTTTGACTTCTTCAAGAAATGACTTTTATGTGGGATGATGCCACATATTATCTTATGTAGTGCATTTTTGATCATCAATCTACTGCAACATAAGATGATAATAAAATTTTATCTCTTCAAAACTCCAATACCTGAAAATCTCATTGATGTGGTTATCATGCATGTTGTCTTCAAAATTCATATCTATAGCTTCTTTGTAGACCTCATCTAGACATGGTGTTGCAAGCCATGTTTCAAGGAATTTTAACTCTTCTTCATAATCGTTCTGTTTACCTACACATTGGAAATCAATGGTAAGTGTAAAAAAATCTCCAAAACCACATTGGTTTTCTTCCTTCTGCTCTGCAATGGGATATTTCTCTTGTTCCGCCTCCTTCTCTGCATCTACCTCTGTTTCTATTTTCTCTTTGTGGGCTTCTTTCTTTGCATCTTCCTTTATCTATGTTTTTGTCTCTGTCTCTTTCTCTATCTTTGTCTCTTCTTCACTAACCTGTGCCGCTGCAAACAGGTTGTCTTCCACTCGGTTTGCAAACTCAAGTGGGATTATCTCACCAAATAGCATCATGTTAATATGATGTTTTTGTTGCATAATCTGCAACCAATCAACATTAGCCAAAAATTCTTTATCAAAGTTTACATCAATAATATTAATCACTTGATTTATCATAGCAATTTTAGTCTCATCAGCATGCTCTGTTGTTGGATTAACCAAATCGTCATCTACAAACTCCGTTGTTGGAATAATCAAATTTTCATCCACTTGTATCTGTGCAGAGAGGTGTTCGCAAGCATCTACATGCTCCTTCTCTCTTTCTTCTGCAAATTCTTCACAGACATCGTCCACTTGTGTTTGAACATAGTGGGATTCAACAAACCTTTCATGTCATTATAGATCTTCTGCTATAGATCAACCTTTATCTTCAACTTCAATGCTCCCCCATACACCAAAACACTTCTCAAGGGTATCAGAGGTTTCCTTTATTTTCTTCGCATCTAAAATCAGGGAAAGAATGTTGTCATCTAGAGATTCTTTTATGCATGTCAATGGAAATGCGTCCTTTTGCCTTTTCACTTCCAAAGATTTTTCTTATGCATGTCAATGCAAAGGCATCATTTTTCCTCTTCACTTCCAACTCTTTCAAATAAGCTTTATACATCTCTAACTGCTTCTTTGAATTTGTTAGCTTCTTAGCTTTTCCCATTTGTTAAGTATTGGCTCACTATGACTCAACAAGGCAAACAAACTTCAAACATAGCAACTATGTTTCCATGGTGGTTTCTTTGTGACTTAACTTCCACAAAATAGACAAGAATACAAAGTTCTCTATAAAAACAACACTTGTACAAATCTGACAAACAATTAAAATAATGTCATTTTTTTTAATATTCTTTTTCAACCAAAAAAATGCATCACCCTTTTTCTCTATAACAAAATTGAATCAAACACCACCTCCTTGAAAAAAATATCTTTTATTTCATAACAATGAAAAAATTAAAAAATAAACATAACAAAACCTCATTTTCTTTTAAACCAGTGTTTTTAAAAAAATTCCCTCTTTTCTTCCACGAAGAAACTTAGGAACATGATGCCTCTACCTATTATATAACTCTTTTATTTTTTTTATTTTAATAAAAGAGAAGTCCCAAATATGAAACTTACAGTTATGAATTTTGGTGGCTCCTATTGCTTCGACAGCTATGCGAGAGATATAACGTAGCCACCCTTGCCTCTATCCCCGGCTGCTTGCAAGGAATGTTGACTAACGGGATGTTTTGCACGTGGACATTTAGAGTGCTCCGCGGTGTTAATAACACATTGTACCCAAATCCAAACTCAGATCCATCTAACTCGATCTATCATGCGCCGAGAGGGATCAAATCTCTCGAGGTGGAAACCTATTTTTTGAGTGCAAAACTTGAGGAAATGTTTGCACCTCGAGAGATTTGATCCCTCTCGGCTCATGATAGATCCAGAGTTAGATGGATCTAGGCTAGTTCCAGTCGAAGGCATCAACGTCACATTTTTCAGATTATTAAAATTTTTGTATATTTTTGAGATGTAAGATGGATCTAGGCTCGTTTCAGTCGTGTGCTGCCAAGGAAAATCTATCAAAGATATGATTAATTTTATCAGTAATATGTAAATATATCAAATATTAATATAATCATTTTAAATATGCTAAATATTTCTGAGATTAACTTGGTCATTTTAATTTTAAATTTTCTTAGTTACCTCAATTCGTTGAGATGATAATTATTGTTAATAACTATAATGATGAAAAATGATGAAATATTTTTTTTAAATGCAAAGTGACAATAATAGTGTTGAAAGATAGAAAATGTGAATAATAAGAACGTACTTATGTTACAATCAATCTCAAACTATTTTCTTCTACTATTCTTATTTCCTCCCTAATTAGTTTTGTTATCTTTTCATATCGATTATATGAAAAAGAAAATTTAAATCGTAAACCATTTAAATCTTTAGCTCGATCTGTTGTAGTAAACATGATACCTTGTCTCTCTTGCTCTCCAATATTAATAGCTTAAATTACTATAACACAAAAATCAATCTACATTGTTAATAACGTTTTGTGCTTACACTAAAATCAATGCATATTGTTAATCCAATCACTTTAATATTAATGTACCGTCATATATCCAATTACATCAAATCATAAATCAACATATACATTGAAATCAATGCATTTAATGCAAGCAATCAAATAAGATTAGAAAATAACTTCTACATTGAAATCAATGCACCTAATTCAATCAATCAAATAAGATTAGAAACCAACATCTACACTGAAATCAATGCATTTACTCAAAGCAATCAAATAGGATTAGAAATCGCCATCTACACTGAAATCAATGCATTTAGTGCAAACAATCAAATAGTATTAGGAATAATCTATATTGAAATCAATGCATCTAGTGCAAGCAATCAAATATAATTATAAATCAACGTCTAAATTGAAATCAACACATCCAGTGCAAGCAATCAAATAGTATTAGGAATCATCACCTACACTGAAATCAATGCATCTAGTGCAAGTAATCATATATCATTAGAAAAAAATATCTACACTAAAATCGATGCATCTAGTGCAAATAATCAAATAGGATTATAAATCACCATCTCCACTTAAATCAATCCATCTAGTGCAAGAAATATTCTTCCCTCTCTCCACCCTCCATCCATATCTATATTCCCATCCATCTCTTTTTTTTTGTCTCTATCTCACCCCCCTAAACACACATGCTCTCGCACTCCATATATATCATTCTCTTTGTCGATCACCCTCTCTCCCCATCTCTCTCTTCTTCCCTCTCTTCCCCTTCTCTCCCTCTCCTCCGCTAATATCTCTCTTTCCTCCTTTTATCCTCTCTCTCTCTCTCCATCTTCCTTATCACTCTCTCTCTCTCTCTCTAGGAACCAACATCTACACTAAAATCAATGCATTTACTCAAAGAAATCAAATAGGATTAGAAATTGCCATCTACACCGAAATCAATGCATTTAGTGCAAACAATCAAATAGGATTAGAAATCATCTACATTGAAATTAAGTCATCTAGTGCAAGTAATCAAATATAATTATAAATCGACATCTAAATTGAAATCAACACATTCAGTGCAAGCAATCAAATTGTATTAGAAATCACCACCTACATTGAAATCAATGCATCTAGTGCAAGTAATAAAATATCATTAGAAATAAATATCTACACTAAAATCGATGCATCTAGTGCAAATAATCAAATAGGATTAGAAATCACCATCTCCACTTATATCAATCCATCTAGTGCGAGAAATATTCCTCCCTCTCTCCACCCTCCATCCATATCTATATCCCTCTCCATCTATTCTTTTTTGTCTCTCTATCTCACCCCCCTAAACACACGCGCTCTCATACTCCATATATATCAATCTCTTTTTCAATCACCCCCTCTCCCCATCTCTCTCTTCTTCCCTCTCTTCACCTTCCATCTATATCTCTATCTTCCCCTTCTCTCCTCTCCCCCATTAATATCTCTCTTTCCTCCTTTTTTCCTCTCTCCCTCTCTCTCCATCTTCCTTATCACTCTCTCTCTCTCTCTCTCTAGAAACCAACATCTACACTGAAATCAATGCATTTACTCAAATAAATCAAATAGGATTAGAAATTTCCATCTACACTGAAATCAATGCATTTAGTGCAAACAATCAAATAGGATTAGAAATCATCTACATTGAAACCAATTCGTCTAGTGCAAGTAATCAAATATAATTATAAATCGACATCTAAATTGAAATCAACAAATTCAGTGCAAGCAATCAAATTGTATTAGAAATCACCACCTACACTGAAATCAATGCATCTAGTGCAAGTAATCAAATATCATGAGAAATAAATATCTACACTAAAATCGATGCATATAGTGCAAATAATCAAATAGGATTATAAATCACCATCTCCACTTATATCAATCCATCTAATGTGAGAAATATTCTTCCCTCTCTCCACCCTCCATCCATATCTATATCCCCCTCCATCTCTTATTTTATGTCTCTCTATCTCACCCTCCTAAACACACACATATATCAATATCTTTGTCAATCCCCTCCTCTCCCCATCTCTCTCTTCTTCCCTCTTTTCACCTTCCATCTATATCTCTATCTTCCCCCTCTCTCCCTCTCTCTCCATCTTCCTTATCACTTTATCTCTCTCTCTCTCTCTCCACCTTTCTCTCTCTATTTATTTCTTCTTACCTCTCTCCTCCTCCCCCTCCAAGTCCATCTCTCTTTCCCTCCCTCTCTCCACTCTCTCACATCCTCTCTCTTCCTTCCTCTCTTTCCCTTTCTCTCCCTCTCTCTCTTCACCCACCAACTATGTTACTATATCCCTCCCTCTCTCCTTATATCTCCTTCTCCCCCCTATCTCCATCTCTCCTTATTTGTCTCTTTATCTTAGCCCAAACATACACGCTCTCTCTCTGTCTCTCCCTTGTCACTCCTCTCTCTCCACTTCTCACTCTCTATATTTCTTATTTCCTACATCTCTCCCCCTCCAACTCCATCTCTCTTATCGATCCCTCTCTCCTCCTCTCTCTCAAGTCCTCTCTCTCGTCCTTCCTCTCTCTCTCTCTCCCATAAATCCCTCTCTCTTCCCTGATCTCTCTCTCTCTCTCTCCAATACTCTCTCTTCCCCCATCACTCTCCTCCTCTCTCTCATCCTTCCTCTCTCTCCCTTTCTCTCCCACCTCTCTCTCTCTCTTTTCCCTCCAATCCTATCTCTTATCCCATATATATCTCTCTCTCTCTCATCCTCTCTCTTCCCCATCCCTTTCTTTCTCTCTCTCTTTCCACCCCTCTCTCTCTCCAACTACATTACTATATCCCTCCCTCTCTCCTTCTCACTTCTTCTCTCCCCCCTTCTTTCCATACATCTTACTTTGTCTCTTTATCTCACCCCTAAACATACACACTCTCTCTCCATCTCTCCCTTATCACTCTCTCTCTCTATTTCTTCTTAGTTATGTAAAATAATGAACATAAATATTCGTAAATATAAAGCAGATTATGGAGTAAATATGAAAAGAGGTTTTATTTACTTACCATACCTCTAGTTTATTTATATTTTTATTTATTTACTATACCCCTTTTCTTTACTATGGTATTTGGCCCATAGGCTTGTTATATAATTAGATTTTTATTTATAATCCTATTTGATATATTGTTATTTATTTACCTTACCTCTTTATGCCTCTTTTATATTTATTTATTTACCATACCTCTTTATATCTATTTTATATTTATTTATTTATTTATCATATTTGTTTATACCTCTTTTATATTTATTTATTTACCCATGGTATTTGGCCCATGGTATCAATATTAATTTGTCCCATGGTATTCGTCCCATAGGCTTCATCTAAATAAAACCTATTTTTAAAGTTTTTTTAAATATAAAAAGGTTTATGGAATAAATATAAAAATAATTTTTATTTATTTACCATACATCTAGTTTATATATTTTTTTATTTATTTACCATAGCTCTGGAGTAAGCATAAATTCATTTTACAAATATTTAATTAAAAGAAATATTAAAAGATTTTGGATTTTGATTGTTTGTGTTGAATTAACTCTTTTCTTTTGATTTAGGAAATGGTATTGACTTTAATAAAGAGTAAAGATGTTTAAAATTTTACTTAATTTGGAAATTCAATGTGGTAATTTTTTTTGTTAAAGGTAAATTTATGATCCATTCAAATTCACGTATATAATTTACTATCCATTCAAACTATATAAATAATACATAATTGTAATAGAAATTGATATATGTTCTAGCAGCCACAACAACGCATTTTCAATTTAATTTTTTTTTTTTTAATTTAAAACTTAAGTCGACATTTTGTATAAGGACATGACCCACCCGACATCTATGTGGGACATCGGGGTCATATTACCGTAGATGCGTTCCCGGCGCATACAAGGGAAAATGAGGTAAAATGAGGTGAAGTAAAGCACAATTTTGAGGCTCAATAAGTACTGTATATAATGTTTCAGAAATCTGCCATTGACAGGCAGTGTTGAGAACTGTCCTTCCAAATTTTGTAGCATAAATGTGTTATTTCCCTCTACCTCTACAATGCTGAGTGGTCCAAACCATAGATTTTAAAACTTTCCATGATTGCCTTTGTCTTCTCTCCTAGCATCACATCTTAAGACTAAATCTCCTTCTCTAAAATCTCTTTCTCTAGATTTTCTGTCAAAAAGACTCTTCATCTTATTCTGATATTTTCTCAATTTGTATTGAATATCATCTCTTTTTTCATTTAATTCAATAATATGATTTATTCTTCTATAGAAATCATTAGATTAATCAATAGATTCTTGTACAAATGTAAGCATAGGAAAAGCCAAATTTGTAGGAAAAATAACATCTTCGCCATAAACCAGTTGAAATGGAGATTTACTTGTTGATCTTTTGGGAGAAATCTTGTTTTTCCAAACTGCATAGATAAGATGACTATCCCAATTTTTCTTATGGTCTTCTAAAGTTTTCTTGATCACATTTACTAAGCTCTTGTTAGATGATTCAACAAGACCATTCCCTTGAGGATAATAAGGGGTTGAATGATGTAGTAAAATCTGATACTTTTGGAAAAATTCAATCATCTTTATACTACTAAATGTTTTGGCATTTTCAGTCACTATTTGTTGAGGACAACCAAATCTAGAGAGAATGTTTGCTTCAATAAATTTGATTATAATTGAATATGTGGAATTTCTTACTGGAATGGCCTCCACCCATTTGGTGAAATATTTAGTATCATTTAATATCCATTTATGCTTATTACTTGAAGTTGGGTGGATTTATCCTATAAAATCTAGTCCCCATTGGAGAAATGGTGTTGAGACAACCACTGGAACTAGTGGAAGAGTTGCTAGTTTTTTCTTACCAGAAAACATCTGACATGGAACACAGGCTCTCACCTTTGCTCCCACTTGTGAAAACAGAGTGGGCCAATAGAATCATTCCCTTAGTATTCTATATGTTATTTCTCTCCAAGCATAATGCCCTCCACATATTCCTGTATGAAAATGATCAATGATTCCTTTAGTCTCTGATTCTGTCAAGAAAATTAATAGATTGTTAAGAGGATCTTTCCAGTACAAGTTGGTATTGATGATACAGTATTTGATGGATTTCAATTTAAGTGTTTTGCATTGGCTTTTTTAAAACTCAGATGGACACTCAAAATGGATCAGAAAATGAACAATATCTGCATACCAATATGATAGTACAAACTTTTCATCAATGTGAACAGGAATTGTTTGAGTTGAAGGAGAAGGTTCTTGTGGATTCTTTCCTTGAGAATCTTGGGAAGGTTCTTGTGGATTCTCCCCTTTTGCATTTAAGGAAGGTTCTTGTGGATTATCCCTTTCTAGATTTGAAGAAGGTTCTTGTGTATGCTTATCAGAGACTTCAAAAAAATATTTTATGCCTAACACTTTGCAATTAGATTCAACTAACAATTTAGCTAAACCTTGTCCTTTTACTAACTTGGTGGTTTTAATGGTGAGTTCAAACTCAAGGATTTGAGTAATCCATCTTCCTCTTCTTCCATCAGTGTCGGGTTGTGTAAGAATAGTTTTTACAACATTGTTAGGTATATAAGCAATAATGGTATAATGAAGGACTTACATTTTGAAAGATTTCAGGGCTTGAACTAAGGCATAGCCTTGTTTTTCAACGATATCATACTTGATTTCTGCATCTCTCATGACCTTTCTAAAAAATTCTATGGGTTGATCATGATAATATTCATCTTTCTGCAAAAGGAAAGCAATAAGGGTGGTTTCAGAAGAAAAGGATAATATACTAAAAGGCTCAGAGTAGTTTGGATTGGCTAAGGTGGGAGCTTCAAAAGTGGCCTTCTTTATTTGATCAAATCCATATCTTGCAGGAATGGTCCAGTTGACTGCATGATTATTTTTTATCATATATGTAATGTCTTTAACTATTTCATCATAGTTAGGTATGAATCTTCTCAAAAAATTAATCTTTCCCAAAAAGGCTTGTATCTCTTTTATATTTCTAGGTAATGATAATGATTGAATAACAAAGACTTTTTTGGGATCTATTACTACTCCATCCTTTGAAATGATATGGCCAAGTTACTTTCCTTCTTTGATGGAAAACAAAAAATTCATGGGATTGAGAGATATTCCAAACTTTCTACAAATTTCAAAAACCTTGATCAAGTGTTTTAAATGTTTCTGATCTGATTTAGAAAAAACAGTTAAATCTGTTATCACTCCACAAAATTCCTAAGGCCTAGGAAGGAATCCCAACAGAGGTAACCACAAACCAAGATTTTGACTTGATATCTAGCCCTATCAAGCCGGAGAGGGCTCTCTCCATGAGGGTCACGGCTAGGAGGGCTGGATAAATTAGGGGTTTAGGCTAGATAATGAGGGCAAGGGGTGTTTTTGATTTGGTTTTGGTTGGGAAAATCAACAGATCATGGAATTAGTTCAAGGAAAGTTAGGTCAGGGCTATAGAGTTAGGGTTGTAGGGATGAATGGGGCAAGGTAGGTATAATGTCAAGCACTTGAAAATAATGGTTATGGAATGGGTTAGAAAATGTAAGAAGGTTGAGAGAATCATAAGAGATTTATTTCTCTCAGACAGAAGATATGAAAAAAAATATGATCAGTTACCCAAAACAGAGCATGGCTAGCATGTATTCTGAATTTCACACTTGTAAAATATCATAATCATAGACAGGAAAAGGAAATGAACAATACATTCACACATATGTCACTAAATAATAAAAAATGAAAGACATTCAATACCACAGGTATCCCATAAATGTAGATGCAACTCCTCTTGTATTAATGGCCAAAAATTAATACAAAGTCTCCTTAATCAACTAAGAAAAATCAAACTGATTCCAACTCCCAAAGTTTGAAAATGAGTCAAAAATTACATGTTATATGCCTCAAACAACTTCTCCCAACCTCAGGGGTCGAATCCATGAGAGGAGGAGCTGATCTGCTAAAGTCTGAACTGAAACCTAGAGTGTAGGGTGGTCAAAGTGACTCATCCCTAACTTTTGTGAACTGATTCATTAAACCTCATTTGCTTGATTTACCTAATGTATTTTCCCTAAGAAATAGTAAAAAATGATAATTAAATTTACATCGTCGATTACATGAGGTAAAAACATGATTCCCCAAGGTAAAATTCAAATTTGTAGAAAAACTCAGAAAAAATCAGTGAATTGTTAAACACACAAAACTGGCTCTATGTGTGGAAAATGATTTGTCTCTTAGAATGAATTATTGGTAAATGATGGAGACATGGTCTTATGAGTTGGAATGGCCTCATACTTACTAATATGACATACCTTATGCCTCCTCTTCTCAAATGTCTCTTTTTCCATAGCAAACCCTAGCTCAGTGGGAGAGGAAATTAGGGTTTAGTGCTTGTGAACAATGATGACTTGGGAAACCTTGGGAAAAATGGTTAAAAAAAAAAGAGAGGTCAATGATAATGATGGATATGACATGAAATCAGAGTAAAATAAGGTGGGATGGGTGGGATGAAAATACCAGTGCTAACATCGACTCCAGCTGGGGAAGATAGATCTGAAGGAGGTGTCTAGAACCGCAGACCTCTGGGAAATCGGTGATCAGTGCCTTATCCATTGGGAAATGGAGTATAATCTATAAATTGAAACTAAAAACATACTGCAATCTTCAACCCACACTAATTGATCATCAAAGCCTTAGGACCTTCACCTCGGGCTTCAAACCTTGATGAATTTTGTTAAGGCTTGCTGAAAATAAAATAAAATAAAACTAAAATGATACCAACCTACTCTAATATGCTACACAATTTTTTATTAGGTGAAATGATCCTTCCAGTGTAACCAATCCAGGAGATGGCTACTTACTGAAGTTCCGCTCTCACTTTCCTTGAGCAGGCAAAATGAGGTACATGTAGGAAACTCATGATAAAACCTGAAACCAAGACTTATGCAGAGAAAAAAAACACCATTCATTTTCTCCAATGCTTGCAAAATACTGCTGAAGGGATCTTGAAAATCCTGAAGAATTACCTTGTCTTGAGATTCAGCAGCAAAGATACAAGTACTACCTTCATTTTGATCTGAAAGAACACTTGTTTGTTGATCGATAGGAAGGCATAGGGAAGTATAACCTTTTACTATTTGAATGTTTGCTGAAAATTACTTAAGCATGAGAAAATCTAACTCAATCTCTGGCATTTTGTCTCTCTCTGGTTCATACTCCTCAAATTAATAGTCTAAGTCATCCTTAAACAAGAAACATTATTCAAAATTATCAAACATGACAACCCTATCATATTCATGAAAGAAAACAATATCTACTAGTTGATCTTCTTGCAGGGAATCATCATCATAAATTGGCTTACTCTCAACAATTTATTGTATGGCTTCATCAATATCCTCCCCAAAATTATCTTAAGATTCATCGTACTTAGGCAAATCAGTTTCAGGAGAAACTTCATCAAATATGAACATTGAAAAAGGAGATTGTCTTTCTTCATGATGATCTATAAATCTAGTTTCAGGAGTGTCCTCATTTAAACTTATATTTTCATTTTAAAAAATGGAAGAAGTTTTACTAACACATTCTTGACTATGTAAACACTGCAAAACTGCTTTAACTTGGGCTATAATATGACTGTTCAGGAGCTTATCTATCTCATGTTTAGACAGAGGAGAAAGTAATTTTTGTTTTCTTTTGATAACACAGTGATTGTCTTCTTTCTCTCCTAAAGATTCACAAGGATGTTGAATATCTTCTTTAACCTTTGGTTGATCAACTTGTTGTACTGCTGCAAGAATTGTCTCCTTTGGGAAGTCTTTATGAACATCAAGGAAATATACATCATCCTTTTCTTCCATCAGAGAAAACACTTGCTCTTTTTGGTGATTAAAAGTATTGTCATGCAAAGTGTAATATTCCAAATTTAGAATGTAGCTAATTGGAATATTGAATTTTGTTTTTATCACCTAGCAGTTGAATAAATGGGTAAGGAGGCCCATGCATAATAAAAATATGAATAAAATTCCTCATAATGGGAAAAGGAATCATCATAGGAGCTGGATTTCACACCCTCATGTGTGAAAAGGGGCATTTGCATGTGGATAAGGTCAAGTTTGACCAAGTCAACAACACTGGGATAGGAGGTGGAGATCATATTTAGAGACAACACAGAGATAGTGGGAGGAAGATTCCTTGGTGGAGGAAACCCTAATGAGTGGGACCCAGGTGAGAGGGCTTCAATTTTTATTTAAGGAGGGCAAGGCAGCCATAGCAAGATATGATATGAATTGAAGATTGGATTTTTGGTCTGCATTACTATTCTACTTTCTCTAACTGTTTAGTTGAGATTGTTGTGCTGCTTAGCACAAGGCATTCTTGTTTAGGAATTCCTTATCCTTTCTTGAGAGGCCTCTTGAGGGAGCTTTTATTGAATTTCTCCACATCCAGGCTTGAGGCCAAGCTACCTCCTTTAGCTACAGTGCAGTTTTTGTTTAGAGCTGGGTTGTGTTGCAGGGTGTTGCAGTAGAGGGTTGACATCACCACTTCCGAAGATTTTTTTCAGAGGAGGAAGATTTATTTCCTTTGGGAGATTAGTTTGGAAGATTCTGGAGCTCATTTCATATCTTCACACTTGGCCAACATATTATCTTTCACCTACAGCGCAGTATCCCTTAGTGACTGTGTTATTTATGTGACCATTTGTAGTGAGGGGTTGCAGTGTTTGTTTGGAGGGTGATATTTTTAGTGTTAGGATCAACATTTCACTTAGAATATCCATTGGAGGAGGTTCATTCATCTTATGCATCATCTTCAACCATCTCCATCTAGTTCTAGAGTTGCAGCTGCTATTTAGTCCTAGGACTGCATTCCGACATTTTGCACTTTTTTCATATTTCAGGAAATACTTTCTAGATTGTCTTGAAATTGAGTTTGGGAGTCTAGATATTCACTACCAACATTGTATGAGCTATATCATTGAATATACATGTATTTAAATTCTCTAGGAGTAGTTATTCCTAATAAAACTGCGCTGTCATAGCCTTGGGAAATATTTGTGTAGCAGTGTTCTTCATATTTTATGTACATGCTTTCTTGAGGCTTTCTATGCCTACTTGAGTGATTATTTCCTCAAGAATATGTATAATTTTTTTTATATGAGATTAATATGATGGCTATATGTTCTTCTCACATTTTTATGAGTTGATTTACACTGCCATTTCCATTATTGTGTTCATATATTGTTGCATCCCCATTTTGGGATACTACAGTGGTATCAGAGCATAATCTTGGCTCAGCCCATGGAATCTCAGCCATTATGCTATCAGAAGAATAAGAAGACAAAGAAGAAGATTAGAATTATGGAGAGAATGAGTTTTATATCATCTCTTTTCAGATCTAGAAATGACCTCAACAAGGAGGTAAAGCAAAGAAGAGAAGAAAGAAGCAGTGGTACTATGCCCTTTCCTTTTGAAAAAGAGGAAAAATTGCATAGAGATGGAGGACACTTGGATCATGAGATTCTAAGTGAATACCTTGTTGAGTACAAAAATAAACCTAGAGCCTTCAAGGAGACTCTAGCTTTACCTCAGTTCATTCAGCTGGAGGAATAAAGGAGACCTTGCAGCAAAGGGAGAATCAAGGGAAATAGGTTTCTATTGTCTACTTTTGATGGGTCATCTACAACAAGGGCTTGGGTAAAGAAACTTGATGAATTATTCCTACTACATCTAGTGGTAGAGAGAGAGGTTGTAGAAATTGCAGCATTTCACCTTGAGGGTGAAGCAAACATTTGGTGGTTCAACCATTTGAGCCATGCAAGAGTGACTACTTTTACTGAGTTTACTCAAAGGTTGATTACAAAATTTGGCAAAGAGAAATTAGAAGAGGAAAAGCCCTCACCACCACTTGAGGAGACTTGTACCAGCATTGTCACAACCATGGAGGAGTAGCCATCAACATTAGTAGTTGGGGGAGCCAACACATTGGAGGAAGGAACTCTTGCAATCATACAAGATGTTCCCAAATTTCATCAATGTATGCCTAAGTTTCCAATTCCTATTGTTTCTGCAAATCTTATGGAGGGATGTACACCATTGCATACTGATAATGTGGAGCAACAGAATTGAACTGCACTGTGCAACCTTGAATTGCTAAAGGGAGGGATGAACCATCATCCTCATGTGCCTTTTTTGAGTTGCACACAACACTTGAAGTTGGGGTGTGAACTTTTGGAGGATAAGATGAACCTTGTCCAAAACACTCCTATACAAAACCATATGTTCATATTTGAGTTGGAGTATGAGACAACCACTACATCATTGGAGAGATTAACAGTGATGTCATTAAGCAGTAGTGAGGAGGTTTTTCCTCCAACACACTTGGATCCTTGTGGATTCAAGATGATCATTGGTATGAGATATTCTCTAGGAGATATCCAAGGAGTTGCATTTCAACATCCCATGAAATGCAAAAGGAGAAATCTGATTTTGGAAGATGGTATTATTCATTGGAAGAATGCCAAGGTTGAGCATGATGGGAGGCACCCATATTTGGATGAATGGGTGTGGATGGTGAGCAAGAGGCTGGAAAGCTACTTGCAAATCTATGACACTGGGCAGCAATAGGCTTGGCTGTGTTGGCTACTCTTGAAAGAGTTTGGCCATCATATGACATATCCTCTTTCAAAAGGTATGTGGGTGGAAGAAGTCTGGCTAGATACTTGCATCATAGGGCAGCAAGGATTATGGATGCATTGTGTTGATATGACATTCTTCATATCAATCATTATGTTTTTACCACATGATTTGTATGATGGAGGTATGAGGAGGCATCAAAAACTATTGTTTCTTGGGTTGTTCTTGGGAGATCATGGGCAGAATTTCTATCATACTTTTCATGATGTTGAAGGAGTAGGAGATGACACTATCATGGTTCAAAGGGGTTACTCCTTAGCCTTGGATGATCGGGAGGTACTTCCACATTGGAAAGAATTTCCTATATATAGCAGCATTGTGGGAGATGTCTTTGACAATGAGCATGTCAAAGAATGAAGCTATGAGTTGGCAGGAGCCTATCTGCATAGGCCAACGGTGTTGTCACTTGGGAGCTTGGGTTTATTAATGGAGTGTCCCCAGGATCACTTCACATTTGATGCACTTGGTGGATGTTATCACAAAATCAGACCTGATAGGCTTCCAATCAAATCAATCTCATGTAACTGTTTCAAACCAATATTTTGATTGAGGCTTAGCCTCCTCAACCTGAGAGTGCTCTCTCAAGGGTTAATGATTTTTGATAGAAATATAGATGGCTAAGCCTCAATCAAAATATTGGTTTGAAAAAGTTACATGAGATTGATTTTATTGCCAGCCTATCAGGTCTGATTTTGTGATAACATTTTCGCGCGTCTACTGGGAGCCCGAAGATTATACTTTCTCGATATTTTGAAGCTGAACTTATGAAGGTAGCATGAGCTCAGGAATTTTTTCGATACTGCATCTACCTTGGTGACTCCATTCATAATTTATATGATTAAAGGTGGCTTCGAGAAGGAGATAAACGAGGAGTAATCCTGACCTAGATCCATCTACCATCATGGACAATCCCAACACCATTTCCAGAGGCAGTAAAGGAATTTCTGAAATATCAGGTACCCCATCACATTCGAAATCCTTGTCCTCTGAAATTTTAAGAAGTCCCGAAGATAAAAGAGTTGATGATAAAATTCAGGAGATTTTGTTTAGATCAAAAAGTGAAAAAGAACTAATTGAAATTATCTTAGACTTGCATAAGAGAGATATTGATACCTCAGCTCTAGTAACACAGGAAGAAAAATAAGAGTTTTGGGAAGATGTTACTTCTGAGTTGTTGTTGGCAAAAGAGTCTTTAGATAAATTCAAAGAGCTTGACCCTTTTGAAGTATTGCTGAAAAGTAAAGCTGGTTTTCCCCTTAAAAATTGGAGTTCAATTATTAGTGAACCACAAAGACCAAATAGTCCTTCTCATGGCAGTTTTTCATTCTCTATTTCTGCCATCCCTAAAGCTACTATAGTCCATTTAACCATGGCTGGAAATGTACCTCCTCCACCTACTGCACCTGCTAGATATTCCCCTCTTGTTCTTCCAACTGTCTTACATGATCTCCCTAGAAAATATGTTTTTAGAATCAAAACTTGGGGAAGTGATGAAGACATTACAACAGAGGAACATGTGGATCAATTATATGATTTTATAGACAGGGAGGAGGTTGATGATGAAGATGTTAATTTGAGGTTGATTTCTCAAAGTTTTACTGGTGATGTTAGAAAGTGGTATAAAGCCCTTACTCCTAGAACTATTCATAATTGGAATGAGTTTGAAGATGTTTTTCTGAGAAAATGGGGAAATAGAACTAATCCAGCACAATCCCTCACCGATTATAGTACTTTGAAGAGAGCTGCTGATGAATCTGTTCAAAACTTTTCAAAAAGGTTTAGTAAGGTGTTAGACTCTATTCTTGCTCATTTGAAACCACCACAAGCCTTAGCTCAAATGAGGTGTGATGAATTTTTTTACTATGATTTTTCCATACTTTTGAGAGAAAGATAATCCCCTTCACTTGCTGAAATGAAAATTGATGCAGTGAAGGTGGAGGTTAACTTGATAGCAGCTAAAAATTCAAAAATGGGTAAGACTAAGTTGAAAGAAGAAGAGAATCCTTCCTCCTCTACCTCTCAGGATAAGCTAGATTCAATGATGAAAACAATGGAAAAGTTGGTGGATAGATTATCCTTTGGGAATACCTCTGCTCCTCCTGCATAACATGGACCTCAATAATGCAATACCTAGAAGATGCATTAAAGACACCTATGTAAAGTTGTTGTTCAACATTAAGAGATACTTTACATGTGAAGGCAGATACCATAAGGTTTACACATATCATTTAAAACTGCTTCTACATTTCACAGGTATGACTTCACTCGATTTTCCATTTTATTTACATAGGAGCCTTGCCAAAATGGCTGATAAAGTACAAGCCAATTTTGATGGTTGTGAAACATATTTTTTTCACCATGGTTTGATGAAGTTATTGGTTTTGAATGAGCTTCAGAAAATAAGCAGGGATTGGTCTTCCATTTTATTTATGAATGGTTTTGAGTTGGAAACCCTAACCCCAACTAGAAACCCTAAAACTAAAGGAACTCCTTCACCACCAGTAACAGAGTCTAGTCAACCTGTGGTTGCAAAATCAAAGAGGTTTGTAAAATTGAAACCAAGGAAACAAGTTGAGAAAAGGATAGAGCAGACACAAGTGCTTGTTGCACCAACTCCATTACCTGCAAAACAAATGACAAAGAGTGTCAAAGAGGCAAAACAAAAACAAGTTTCTAGCAAGCAGGAAATCAAAAGAGTCACAAGAAGCCAAGCAGTGGCATTAAAGGGAAAGACAATTGTTTCAGTTTCAAAAGATAGCCCAATAATTAAGGGAAATTTAGATGAAATCCTTCATACAATTGATATAGAAGAGACACCCACCGTGCAATCTGATTTCATTGGAGTAGATGAACACAAACAGAAAAAGGCTAAGTCAGCAAAGAAACTTGAATTTGAGGGTGAAAATGCAGCCTTTATCTTTTAAGAAAGGAAACCTTTAACTAGGAATGATAAGAAGCTCAAGGAAGGTAGCAAGGAGGTCCATGAAACTATTGAAACAACTAAAGTTCCTGAGGAAGTGGTTGATCTCTCATCACCAACAGTGGAGCATGTTGCCAGCAGAACAATGAAAGGAAAATAAGAAATGACAGAGTGTCAAAATCTTGAGGAGAAATTTAAGTTAGAAAAATAAGATATTTATATGATGAGAAAGAGGGCCAGAAAGCACAGTATTGAGAAAACAAAGTTCAAAAGAATGAAGGCACTATGGGAAGGTCAAACTAGTTCTAGGTCTAAAATTCCAAGTAGTGCAGAAATTTTTTTCACATGGATAGTT
Source organism: Pinus albicaulis (assembly GCA_034641835.2). Taxonomy (NCBI): domain Eukaryota; kingdom Viridiplantae; phylum Streptophyta; class Pinopsida; order Pinales; family Pinaceae; genus Pinus; species Pinus albicaulis. Next base: position 135,422 of record JAXQQM020080869.1, on the reverse strand, counting down.
CCAGCCATCAAGAAAGCTAAATTTGTCAGAGTAATAAATACTCATTTAAGAGCTAATAATAGAATACTTAGAGATCAAGTGGAGGACTTGGAGCAACAGTTGAAATTTACTCAGGATGAGTTAAAAAACAAAGGTGCAAAATGACAATCATTAAAAATTCAAAAGCTAAATCAAGTAAAAATTAAGAAGGAACCTCATGAAAACTGTGTCTTTTAGCTCACCTGACTTTTTTATTTGATGAAACCATTGGTATTTTTAGTTTTGGCACATTTTTGGTTTTCATTTTGAAAAAATCTGGATAAAACTGATCACTCAGCAGTTTCGTAGCGCAAACAATGTAAAAAGAGTGAAAAGCACTACGAAACTACTGTAGCAGCTTTTTTCACTCTTTCTCATAACATTTTGAAGGGAAAAAGTGTGGATTATGACCTAAAATTGCTAGGGGAGTTGTGTTAAATAATAATGAAGATAATCCTAGAGGAAATAAACCAAAATTTTGAAGGTAAAAAGGTTGCGCAACGAAAATCGCTACGAAACTGTGTTGTTTTCGTAGCGCATGTTTGTTTCAGCTAATTTGAACAACTTGATGATGGTTTTGGACAACTAGGACTTAGGGAGGATTTTGGGCAGGTGTTACTTCAGTTTCTAACAGAAAATAACCTCGAAGTGATGGCTTCATGATGGTCAGAGTGTCTCAAGCATACAAAGGATCATATGCCTGGAAAACAGGGGACAGTTTCCTACTTTGATGGAGATCAGTGTTATGGTCATAAAGTGTTGAAGCTTATCATCTGGATTCAACCATATGTAAATACACTTGAAAATTGATTTAATTTAGTTTAGATAAGGCTTTTATTGGCAATTGATGAATCCTATTTGTAATAGGATTGTTTATTAGATTTGCAGCTGTCTTTTTGTAATAAATACCTTGTCATATGGTTAGGAAAAGTGTCAAAGGTCAGGAGTTCGATGTATCTAGCTGTAGATAAGGTTATCTTATGTTGTAAATGATCTATAAAATATCAAGAAGTCAAATATGCATGGGTTGGACATTTTTAACAAAAGATTGTGTTTATTGTAAGTGACTGGTTTTCAGCTTAATACAGAGATGTCTACTTAGCCAACTTGAGATTCATAGAGAGTTCTAGTGTGTTCTTGTTCTAATTGCATCTTTTGGCTATCCTATTGCAGTGGTGTTTACTTATGTTACTTATAATTAATCTTATATTCTATGACTTCCTACATAAATAAACTAACTATGTTTTTTACAGTTTCACATGTATATCTCTTGACTAGAACTTTGATATGCCTTTACTTCCATGCTAAGTAGATTGTTTGGTTTTACTGAAGCTATTTTGACTCCATAAGCCCAATGTGAACTTGCTAATGTGATTTAAAACCAATATATATCATTTATCTTCTTATTACCCCACATAGAGTTAGCCATCTATATTTCTATCAAAAATCATTAACCCTTGAGAGAGCCCTCTCAGGTTGAGGAGGCTAAGCCTCGATCAAAAGATTGGTTTGAAATAATTACATGAGATTAATTTGATTGGAAGCCTATCAGGTCTGATTTTGTGATAACATTGGACAAGGAGGAGGTGAGAGTGATGGAGTAGTGTGTTAGAGTCAGCCCTTGCTGCCCTCCGTCAGTGATCATTTCGTCTTTTGCATTTTCATTATTAGGTGTCTCACTTGTTTCACTTCTTTGCATATCACTAGGATCATGCCATGAACTAACGAAGGGTTATGTAAACACGGGCATAGTCGCGTATGGAGGATTTTCCACTGTTTTTAAGTGAATTTGTCCAAGTCTGTAGGAATGGGTGCCCATAAAGCCATGAAACAATCATGAATCATGTCAAGGTGAGAAATGATGCTATAACAGATGCCCCCTAATATATGAGGTCAGAAGGGGTACATGATGGCCGAAATGTATTATGCACATAGAAATAACTTCGCAAGGACAAGGGAGGACTTCACCAGATTTCAGCCTGCTAAAAACCAATGAAAGAAACCAGAGAGTCAACACATGCTGAGGCGGGCATACCCATGCTCAGTCAAAAATACATCATATATATAGAAAGTACTGAATAGATCCAACATGTATACAAGTATAACTGAACTAAAAATACATAGTGAATCATCTGAGCAGGGCCCGGAAATACAAGTCTGTATCAACGTCCAAGTATCACATATAGAAAGCTGATCAAAGATAGTGCAACTGGATGTCTGATCAAGTAACTGAATCTCCAAGTACCGGATCATAAGAGGCGGATCAAACGGTACAATCACGCAACTCAGGGATCAACATATAAGATGCTGCTGTGCTGAACTGCAACATATAAGGGTGGACGGCAACACTGGCAGAAACTGAGAGGACTGTCAACAGTGAACCGAGAAATGCTGATGCAACCCGAGGTCTTCACCGATCATAACGGCACAATTCTACACACTGGGAATAAATGAGCTGAAGTCGACCATGTGAGAAATCGTTGGATTACCGGGCAATGATGTTTCCCGTTAACCAACGCGAGACAACCCACCAATAATGATAATGAGTGTCAAGGTGCCCCAGTACAATCTGAAAAGTGTGAATGAATGAGTTGAAGTCGAACACTTGAAAGAATCTACCAATCAGGAGGCAATAATGAATCCCCACTGTCGATAGCGAAGAGTCTGCCACTGATGACTGCAAACCCTAAGGTACTGATAAAAGACTCTAGATCTTGTTCCCAGAGCAATGAGTCGGAGTCGATGGGAAAAGATCTGCTGGAAGGAAGGCATTAAGGCATCCCACATCAGTCCAGCGCGAGTGTAACCCGCAGGCCAAGATTTGGAAGGAATCGGACGAAGGAGAGTGATGGAACCAAACCGAAGTACGTTTCCGACATGCACAAGATGAAGCTAGCGCACGGAAGAAACCCTCTGAACCAACCAATAATGAAAGCTGACACAGAGGCGAGAAATCCACCGATAGGGTCAAATGGAAATCAAGGTACTGCACGAATCCCAAGTGTGACAATGTGTGCTGACGTCGAACACAGGGGAAACCACTCAGTCAAAGACCCATGATGATGATCAAATGCTGAGCACGAGGTCACCTATCAATAATGGAAATAGGCCCAAGGTGTGGCTCTAGGCTTGCTCTCAGAGCAATGTGTCGTAGTCGATAAGAGACAAACCCACCGGCAAGAAGTCAATGGGGACCTTCTCAAACCAGCACGAGCAGAAGATCAAAACATCTGATGTGATAGAACATGATACTGACAAGACCGGGAAGGCCGACTGAATAATGAGTCAAGAGACACCGCAGAATGGCCGACTCAGGCTATACTTCCCTTGAACAAAAGCACGACTCTGTGATGACCATGGCAGTAAAAAGTGACACTGTATAAGTCTGTCTTGCAGGAGGCAAAACAAACTCTCCATATGATTGGAAGAGATAACTAACCGGGGGAGAACTGACAAGTGAAACATGGTAAAGGCTGAACCTAGGTCAAACTAGAACCATCCCAAATGAAGGAAATATATATATAAGTATATGTGCTTTGTTCAAGGGCGACAAACTGACTCTGTACTGCCATCGAAATAACGAAGATACATCCCGTTCCCGCTCTTTTTGTTATATTTAAAAATTTTTTTGTCTTTTTCATAATAAGCCTGAAAAAGAATAAAAGAATGCTATGATACAATGGATAGAACGAGTATCGAAAAAATCAGATGCACTAGTTCCGGGGTTTGGAACAATCCTATGCTCAATGCAAGGTGGCGAAAACTGGTCAGTGATACTCAGAGGAATGTTCCATCCATGGGTACAAAGGTGTCAAGTCGTGATAGCTAAGTGCATGCAATGGTTAACTTGTACAGAAAGTCAAGGTCAAAGTTGGCTTAAACATCGAGTCCAAATGAAGCCGGCTAAAGGCCAGGATAAACAAGTAGCCAATATGCAATGCAGTAATACAACTTAACGACACCAGGGAGCCTCTAGGGTATAAGCTAGAAAAATGATAAGTGATGAAGGAGAAGAATGAAGCTTCAACACAAAAGACATGGCGGGACTAAAGAGGACTCCCGAGCCTACATAAAAAGCAGCATGGGAAACAAGTGATAGCGAGGAACTAACTAGGAAGCCCATGTAAAGGAAGGCTCTACCATCAAGTCATGATTTAAAAATCGGCGAGTGAAATGGGTGTAATGCTCATGACTTGATGGGATCGACCCTAAGGCAAGTGATCAGTATGGAGGCTAGAATGCAAGATGCAACGGAAAGTGATTCTCTAACCTATATGCCAGTGAAGATCATATACCTGCCGTGAAGAGTCTGAAAACATGGGTCAAAAACCGGGAAAAGTCTCGAAATCGTCAAAATGTACCTGAAACATACCAAACTAGGCACTTCCAAGCAATCAAGTTATACAGCATAAGACAGATCGAAAAAAAAAAATAAGCATAAGGAAATTTTTGCAAAAATTTTCAATTTTTTAGCCATAAATACACAAATTACCTCTCAATTGGTTCATTATTGCATAGCTGATTTGGAAAAGGAGCTCTGGAGCTAAAACTTGTTTCGTCAAATCAGGAACAACCGACCGTCAGAATTCAGCGAAACTTCAGGTAGGCTCTTTATTCATCCTGTTTAATCATTTTGTCCGTTTAAAAATTAAAATTAAGTGAATTTTTGCCTAGAAACCCTTCTTAAAAAATGCGTATCTGCGCATACGCGGGTTCAATGAAGTGGAGCCGCGTATACATGCGACTGTGCACAGAACAAGTCGCGTATGCGCAGGTCCATAACTCAAAAAGAAGTTTCTAATGCAAATTTTAATGAAATTTTTCAGGATGACTATCTCTTGGAGGGAACGTGAGCACAGCGCAATAGACCAAGAGGTCATGGAGGATCGCGCGGCACAAAATGTCCTCCGAAACTGTGGATTATTCAAATTTTTCAAAATGCCCAATATGAAAAGTAATGTGAGATTGCTTGAAATGCTTGTAAATTATTGGGAACCAGATCAGGATTGCTTCATCATTGATCAAATGCCACTACGCATAGAAGTGGAAGATATATACTTCATCACTGGACTCTCCAGGAGGGGAGACCCAGTGGATCTGCACGGAAAGCCCTTGGGAGGGTTGACCGTGGAGAACTATGTCCAAATCTATTGCGTAGATAATTCCAAGAAATTTGGCACACAGATTGCAATCAGAGATATCAGGGACTTGCACATAAAGATCCTCCTATTCACCATCGGCAGAGTGGCAGGATCTGCCTCACTGCATCAGGCGTCCAGGACGCACATGAGCATAGCCGTAGAGTGCTTAATTCATGTGTATGATTGGTGCACTGCCCTGCTACAGAACATGAAACAACAACTGACCTCCATTCGCCAAACAAAAACAAAACACTTTGGCTATGGAACAATTTTGACTACATTCTTCTTCGAGAGAGTTCCAGCTTTGAGACCCAGAGTGATCTCAACTATCAGCAGCCCTCGGGACCCAAGAATTGTCCGTTGGGCTGATATGATGAAGAGACTGGGGGGCAGCGAAGTACCCCGCACCACCTGGGATGATGAGTTCTTCTTATGGTGGAGAGAACAAATCATCGCAGTGGATGACTATCCCTATGCCGGGATGGATTTCCGAGGAGATCCAGATCTAGTACTTCCACCCGGTGAAGCATGGGGAGCAGTCGGTAAGTTTTTTCAAAAATTTTAACTTATATGATTTTTTTGGATTTTCAAATATGTATGAAAATGAAAAACAAACATGTTTTTGGATTGGATTCATAATGACTGACAAATGAAAAATGATCATGTTTCAGATGTTGGACCAGTGCGTCCTGAGGGCCTAGCACGTCACAAGCGCCGCAGAGGTGAGGCAGAGACAGGGGATTCTGACAGGACACTCCAGGCCGTACAGAGAAACTTGGAGGGACTGACCCGCCAAATCCCTCTGGCTGCTGTGGAGGACTTGCCAGAAGCCGTCCAGAGACGGGTTGTAGGAGTACCCCGGGACTGGGTTAGACTGTTCCGCCGTGTGGCCACCGCAGTGATGTTCTATAGGAACGCTGGGCAGGGTCCTCAGGAGTAGATAGATTTTACATATTAGATGACTGTATATTTTTTTGAGACTGAACATGATGGGGCATAAGCCCAAGTTTTGTACGGCATTGATGGATCCAAAATTTTGTAAAGTTTTTTTTGACATACTGATGATATATATACAATGATATTTGATGTGATGTGATAAATGTATCAAATGTATGATGTTTTTGATGATTAAAATTTATTGTATTGAATGATTAATATGCCAATCTAAAGCTTGATTAGCCAATGAGTCAGCAAACCAATTGTCAGCTCGAGGAATATGAATGAATGTTAAAAATTGAAATGACCTTTGTAACAAACGTACCCTCAAGAACAATCGTAATAAAATTGGATCTCGTACCCGATAAGTGTTGTTCAACTGCGACACCACCAGCTGGGAGTCCAAGAAAACTACCAACGAATCAACACCTAAAGATATTGCCTCCGAGAGTAGATGAATGACTGCAGTGTATTCTGCTACGTTATTGGAAGCAAGACCAATGCAGACCCCTCTTGATACCAACAGCTGACCGGAAGGATAGTGAAGAACCCAAGCCGCGGAAGCTAAGTTCCGGGTGTGTCTACTGGCACCATCGGCGAAACCAAAATGACTCATGACATCAACACAACCTGCCAAAGCAGATCAAAAACATCACCACCTCATCAAAAATTGAAAATCAAACAGATATGTACAAGACACAAACTACTATATACAAAGCAAAATGCCAGGCCAAAGCCTAGGCATAATAATTCTTCAAATAGAGCCCATTTCGGGGCTCCGGCAACTCGTTCCCTTCGAAGTCAACCAAGGTATACACTCCTTTCTTAAGGACCTTTTTGACGATATAGGGGCCATACCACATCGATTTAAACTTTCCTGCCCCCAAGGCATCTTTCTCTTGGGCATACAAACAATACCACCTTCTAAAAGACCCTAGAGTTGACCGCCTTATCGTATCGAACTTTGACTCGTTTCTTATGCGTCTGCTCAACGTGGCGCATCTCGACGCTTGGCCCATCAAGATGTTCCGTATGAAGAAGCCGCTCTGCCGTGCACTGTAAGTGTCGAAGAAGCTCATCATCATTTAATGTGGGGAATTCGCATTCAATGGGAAATACGGACTCCACCCCGTGGACTAACTGAAACGGAGTAAAGCCAGTTGCAGTTTTAGCTGACGTCCTGTATGCCCAGAGTGCAGGATATAGCATAATGTGCCAGTTGGATCTATGTTTATCAATCGTCCGTTGAAGAATTGTCTTCAAGGACTTATTCACGGCTTCCACCTGGCCATTGGCCCGAGGATAATATGGAGATGAATGCTCCTGCCGGAAACCCAATTTAAGAGCCAACTCAGCCATCATACTGTTCTGAAAGTGACTGCCATGGTCAGTGACAATCTCTCTAGGTATACCGAAACAAGCGATAACCTGGTTGAAGAAGAAAAGAGCTGCAGTCTCACCATCGTTCCCAAAAGTAGGCATAGCTTCGACCCACTTCGTAAAGTAGTCTACTGCTACGATAATGTACTTGTGACCTTTTGCCGAAGGCGGGTTACAAGTAGTATAATCCATACCCCACTTTGTGAAGGGTCCGACAGTAACGACTGGAAAAAGCGGAGCTGGATGAGCACGCATTTTTCGAGTATACACTTGACAAGGATGACACTTCTTGACCGATTCAATACAATCTTTGAAAATCGAGGGCCAGAAGTAGCCAGCGCGCAAAATCTTTTGGGCTGTAGCAAGCCCTGATAAATGACCCCCACAAGCTCCACCGTGAGAATCATTTAGCACAGCCTCAGCTTCTTCGAAAGTTAAGCAGCGTCTTAGGATTGAATCAACCCCTCGACGGTACAAAGCATCACCGATAATCAGATAACTTTTAGCTAAGTGACGCAGCTTGCGACGCTCATCTTTCGAAAAAGAAGAGGGAAACTTCGCAGTCTGGAGATACACAATGATATCCCCATACCAAGGATCTTGTGGAGAGATTAGAAACAAGTGTTCATCCGGAAAGGACTCATCATAGATCATCTCCTCTCCACAAGGCAACTCGGAGATCAATTCCGCAAATACTAATGACTTCTTGGATTTGGCAGACATGAACTCTAGATCAAATTCCTGTAATATCACAATCCATCTATTATATTTGCCCCCAATCACTCGCCTGCTGAGGACAAACTGAAATGGATTGGCAGCTGCCAAGACATAAGTTTTGCGAAGAATAATATAATGTCGGAGTCGCTGCACAGCATGGACTGCTGCCAAGGCTAATTTTTCTATCGGGGTGTATCGCAGTTCAGGTCCTACCAGTCCTCGACTAAGGTAGTAAATAACATGCTCAGCCAGAGCATCATCCTCCTGAACCAGAACCATACCAATGGTAGATTCTGCTATAGCCATATACAAAAGAAAATCTCTGCTATAATCGGGTGGACTCAGTAAAGGAGCAGAGGTCAATGCCTTTTTCAAGGCATCGAATGAGCGTTGAGCATAGTCATCCCAAAGAAAAGGAACTCCTTTCTTCAACAGTCTCATATATCCCTTTGTAATCTCAGCATAGTTGACGATAAACCTCCGAAGAAAATTAGACTTCCCTTGGAGACTTTGAAGCTGACGGATTGAAGACGGGGGAGGCAACCGAAGTATTGCCTCAACCTTGAAGGGATCTACCCTTATACCTTCCCTAGACACGATAAATCCCAACAGCCGACCGGATGTTACCGCGAAAACGCACTTGTTCGGATTCAAACGAATTTTATAAAAACGACATCTGTCAAATATTTTTCGGAGGTGACCTGGATGATCCATCCTCTTTCGAGAATGAGCAGCTAGATCATCTAAGTATGCCTCAATGATTTTCTTGATGTCGTGGAAGGCGTAAGACATGGCCCGCTGAAAAGTAGCTCCAGCATTTTTAAGACCAAAAGGCATTTTCTTATATGCAAACGTACCCCAGGGACAAATAAATGCTGTCTTATGTTGATCTTCTGGATGGATAGTAATTTGATTATAACCAGAGAAACCGTCCATGAAGGAGAAAATCTCGTTACCGGCACACTCATCAATAATCTGATCAATGAAGGGTGTGGGGTAATTATCTTTAGGACACGCCTTATTCAGGTCTCTGAAATCGATGCATACTCGAATTGTTCCTTGCTTTTTATCAACAGGAACGGGGTTTGAAACCCATTCAGTCAGAGGAACTGGGAAAAAGAATCCCGCCTTAAGCAGCTTTTCAACTTCAGCTTTGATAGCTGCTGCCTTCCTAGGATTAACCGGACGAAGTTTTTGCCTGACCGGCTTAGCGTTTTCATACGTCTTGATCTCATGCTGGACGATAGATGGGTCTATGCCATGCATTTCCTCATAAGACCAAGCAAAAACATCCCTATACTCTTTGAAGAGCTCGGTATAGATTTGAACTTCTTCACGGGAACATTCAGCTCCAATGAAAACGTTCTCGATAATGTTGGGATTCCTGGAGATGTTCACCGAGATATTCGGAGAGATCACAGCCATGTTCCCTTCAGCATAAACCTGTGCTGGTGCTAAGGGGCTCAAGACTGGGTGAACAGGTCCAGGAGACTGAGGACTTGGAAAACTAGCTTCGACTTCGCTCAAGTCAGGTAGGAAGTAAGACCAATGATGCAAGTCATCCCATGGTCTCTCTATACCTGTCATTGCTTCCAGGATGGCCTCTTCAGATGGAAGAGTGGTATCTAGACAATCCTGGGCAGAAGAAGAAGTGAGCGTCCAAGCCGGAACCACATCACCATCCAACTCTTCCGGCGAAAGAGGAGCTGGATCAGACTCTGCAGTGTCAACAACAGACTGATATGCAATCTCAGCTGCAGAAATCGGGAATGCCATTCCACCCACTTGCCCTTCCTCCAAAGTGGCAGTTGGGGAAGGTAAGGTCCAAGGGTCCTAAAAATAATGAGTTCGAAAGAACTCTCTTCGAAGGGGAGCCTTGGAGGATGAAATAGCATTGATAGACACCTTAGGAGGAGGAAGATCAAAAGATCCCATCATGGAAGAATACATTCCAACTCCCAGATTCTCGATAGGTGCCTTAGTATTGTCCAACTTAGGGACAGATGAGTCAGGAGGCGCATCCAGGTCTACAGGAGGACAGTCCAGTTGATCCACCGTAACTATCCTCCCTTCATGGGGGAAACATACTATCCGAAATAGTGAGGATGCAATAGCATCCATATCATATATCCAGTTCCTCCCCAACAGAAGGTTGTAGTCCAAGGCTGCATCTACTACCTCAACGTCTATGTTAACGGTTTTGCCCCCAACACAGATGGGCAAAGCCGGGACAATACCATGGGGCCTATGAGAATGGCCATCGAATGCAGTAAGAATAGTGCTAGATGGAACATCTTTGGGAGATCCTAGTGTCTTCCAGCATGCGAGAGACATCACGCAAGTAGAAGCACCCTCATCAACGACCGTGCGAAAGATATTAGTCTTCCGATACGATGATTTAATATGGAAGGCCATATGATGAGGAAGTCTCTTCTTAAAATTCTTCATATCAAAGGTAATCAGAAGAGAAGGATCAATGTGCCCAATGCATAAGTGAGCAACGACCACAATGAGCTTCGACAAGACTCGGAGTACCCTTAAAAGTCGATATAGCACAAGGACTGCCCGCATCTTCTACAATCGAAAAGTTCCGAGTAAAGCCCTTGCGTCAGACATCACCGTTGACCGCTTAGAAGATGCTTTTGGCATCCGAGGCATAGACTGGCTGTGCTGGCTTCGTGATGTGAAGCGCCGCAGGCATCAGTGAACTTCCTTAGCTTTCGAAGATTCCTTCTCCACGTATAACGCCGGACCCTCGTAGCGACATCCACGTGAGCACTCATCATAAAGATATTCGATGGAATTTCCCCTTCCCCGAGACTCCTAGAGGAAGCCCTGTGATTTGTCTGCGCCAAGAATTAATCGTCACTGGGGGAAAGGGTTTGCTAGCATGTACTCGGGAACTAGAAGAACCCCGCCGAGCTAACAAAGCGCCAGCATCCTGAATTTTCGGGCAAAGGTGTGTGAGATGGTCTCCAGCACAAAGCTTGCATGGAAACTTCACTTTCTTTTTCTTCTTTTGCCCTTCACCAACACGCTCGTTGGTTTTATTTGCATTGCCCTTCCCATTCGTGCCCTTCTTCTTGTTATTACATCCCTTCTTCTTCCCATCGGACTGTTGACTTCCTTTGGGTTCAGAAGATTGGACAACATTAATGGACAAAGATTGGGAAGGTGAAGAATCAGCAGGCACAGCCTGACCAGAAGAAGCAGATTGTAAAGACAACTGCTGCAATTGAGAAAGCAGGTTGGCTGCACTACTACTGACCGATCCGACAAGTTCGTCACCATGCGGACCAGGTTTGGGTTTCGATAGATCCAATTTGGAGCGAGGAGAATTGGGCAAATACTTGTAAAGCATGCCAGACTGAGAATAGATCAACTCTAACTGCTGGGCCCTAAAGATGGCCTGCTCCTCGGAATATACCCCTGACATGGATACATCCTTTGAAATATCTGACTGAAGCGATTTCAAAAACCACTCGAGAAGGAACTCAACTGGAATATGGGCTTTGATAAGCCTCTTCCTTCTCCTCCATTCCTGAATATGATCAGAAATGTGAGTTGCCTCATCCTGCTTAAAATTAGCCAGGAGTTCGGTCCCAGCCTCATATCTGACAGGAAACTGGAAATGGTTAAGAAAAGTGACAACCAGTTCTCCAAATGTGGCGAAACTGCCCCCAGTGAGCTCTATATACCACTTAGCTGCATTCCCAGTTAAGGTGCGCTGAAATAATCTCAATCTAATCGAGTCGTCGATCAGAGAGTTGGAAGAGCACCATAAATGGAATGTGGTGACGTGGTCCGCCGAATCTTCACCATTCTTACCTTCAAACTTAGGAATGTCTGAAGGCAGTTTGGTTGGAACCGGAGGCCACCCCGGACTGTACCGAATCGGGTCATTAGTTAACTTCGCCAAGTCTGGCAAGTTTAACGTTGCCAGAAATGGTAATCGCGGCGGAGCCTGAGAATTCCATCCTTGATGGGATGGATTTCCCACATTCTGAAAAGAATAGCCTGGATTTGATGAGGCACCAGGCTGCCAGAAAGGACCCGTAGAAAACGGAGAAGAACCTCCTCCCCACGCCGAGTTACCATAACCCAGGCTAGTTCCCCCCGCTGAAGTATTGACTGAAGAGGAAAGCCCCTGGTAGGGGTTCCATGCATTAGACAAAGGAGAAAAAGACTGATAAGCACTCGATGCAGGGAAAGAAGCATTCCCTGGATGACTCGCGATGAACTGATTCCCTGCCCCCGACGTTGCAAACATAGGATTCCATCCCATAAAAGTGGTCGAACTTGGTCCCTGAGCCCAAGGGTTGAAACTCTGGGTCTGGGACGTAAAAGGAAATGACCCTAAAGAAGGATTGGGACTGGGAATATGCCCAGTCCCAAAGGGGAAACCCTGAAACGAAGCTGATCCACTAGCCATGTTAGACATGGGCGTAGATCTAGCTGCACCGGCGGTAAAGGAAAAAGAGGGATTTCCAGCAATGGACATCCCTGAAACGAAGGGACCAGATTGAGAAGCATATGCTTGGGTGAACCTAGAGCCAAACATAGCAGTGCTAGAAGCACTCGAAGATAGAGCAAGAGTGCCCCCTGCCTCGGCAGAAGCAGGGGTCTGAATGCCCGCAGCACTCACGGTAGAAGCCGCGTTCCCAGTCGTGGCCATCGAAAGATAAGAAAGATATGGAAGATCCGGAGGTCTCTCAGACTCCGGTCCGACGTACTGAATAACAAACGGATGATCAAGAGGAAGAGGAGATGGACCTGTAGCTGCAGGCTCAGGTATATCTTCTATCTGAAAATCTTCCTCCTGAGGAAACAATACTCTCGAGGTGAGCGAAACGCTCCTCTCGGAACCGACACCGGAATCAGCAACGAAACCTTCAGACCTCAGTGGAGGATCTCTCTCCACAGCGTCAGACTCTACAGGGTGAAAACCACCTGCTAGATCGCTCCTACGCCTTCTCGAAGAAGGCTCTGCACTCTCGGGAGATAACCCCCGGACTCTCCTCGAACGTCGAGGCGCTTGATCAGCCACTTTTACAAATTTATTATATTAGACTCAAGAAAAATGAAAAGCTAGGCAAGCTAGGAGCAAAGAGCACTCACTAAAATCAAAAACCCTAAAATCAAAACATGAAACGATGACAACGATATCATAAACCCAACAGGGTGATGAGGATGGGACACCAAAATACGGGGAAGCGATATAGGGCCTTCGACGATGCGGATGATTAGGGCCCAGAACAACTAGCGAAGGTATCGGAAACAGTTACGCCGACCTCCTAACAACAGCCTTTGCCGGCTCAAGCACCCAAGCTTCGCAAGGGCACCCCCCAGAAGTACTGCTGGAAGTGATGCGACGTCTGCCTCGGGTACCACGGGTATTCCCCCCCGCAGTCACCTGTGTGGAACCTAGGAACAGCAACTATGGACACCAATCCGTATCAGAAGCTGGGCGGAACGGTCTTGAGGTTAGATTCAGCTAATCGGAGGGGGGGTTATCCCTCTTCTTAACCTTCACTTCCCCTCGCGCTTGACTCTCGGATGAGAGCTTTCCCAGTCCACCTCACGGAGTTGGATTTCGCTCAATTAATAAACTTCTATGTTTGTTTGAGCGGCCTTGGAGAGTTAACTCTCCTTTCACCTATTCCAAGGCCCTACAACCTAGCTAGTTGGTGATTGACACTTAATAAAACTTGCTAGTTGATTTTAGATTAAATCGCTTATTTTAAGGGCTGTTGTATTAAGTCACAAGGATATGGAGTTGAAACCAATGATGTTCTGACGCAAAAGAAATTAATAAAAACCTGACTACATGCACATGCAATTCTTTGTCTTTCGATGAAGAGCAATTTCTATGTAAGTTCTACGAGACTAAAAATGTATTTTTCTTTTCGAATTACAAACTCACACGCACAAAAATTAAGAAGCTAACTAAATGATTCAATGCACCTAATGCAAATGACCACTAGCATGTAAATTCTAAGATGCAAAAAGTCCCTTGAAACAAGGTGAAATTTCCCAAAAGGCTCCTTCAGTTTCAACTAATCTTTTGATATCCAGAAAGCCAATTCTTGCAAACAAGAACTCTCAATATAAGACACCAAAATACTCAACAAGAAGAAGAAGAAATCAAAAGACAACCTCTCCTTAAAATCAAGCTGAAAACTAGAAGCAAGAAACTTCACTAAAGTCTCAAAAGATGAAGCCAAACGAAAATGAAAAACGCAACAACAAAAACAAAAACAAGAAACAATGTTTTTTGAGTTTTTGATATGCAAAAACAAAAAGCAAAACAAATGTTTTTGGGCTTTTCAGTTTTATAAAACAAGAGCTTCAAGAAAACCAAGAACAACTATCCCAATCCAAGCCAAAACGAGACCGAATTTCAAGCATAAACTTCGGCTATGCCCCCAAACCTTATAAGGCTAATGATAGCAAGATCAATAAGAGCAATATAAGACAAAAAACTCAATCAAACAGCGAAGAGAAATAGTGCAAATTTGTTGCAACACAAAACTCCAAAGAAACAAGAAAAGTTCTTCGAAAAATGCAACAAAACCCTAGCTTATGAAACTCAAGAAAACCAATCAAAAACAAAGCAAATAACGCAATGCAAAGAACAACACAAAGATAGGAGCGAGTCAGTGAGCAGAAGCTCTCTGTTCTGGTAAAGCAGAACAGCCAAGAACGCTCAGAAAGCGATCTTGGAACTCAATCCAGGAGTGCTAGCACCAACAAGAACACTTCGCCAAAAAGATCAGTTTTCGGACAAACGAAAGAGAACCAAGACTTGAAACCACTTCTGTCACACTCTAGTAAGTACAGAGACTCTGCAGACACAGGCCTCCATAGCCAAAAAAGACCAAAAACACCAGAATCTTAAAATTTCAAACTCAGCCTAGGTATACACGACCTTGCAGTTATGCAACAAGCGTGTATACGCGTCTGTGTTGAGGGAAACCCGCGTATACGCGGTTCCTTCTACACAAACTCGCGGGTATACGTGACTGTGTGCAAACAAAACTGCGTATACAAAGAAAGATAATGAAAAATAAAAAGTACAAGCCTGGGAAAGATATCAAGACTTCAGACTGACTGCAAGAAAGCAAACTGGACTGTAAAAGACAGAAAAAACTGTTGGTAACCTACCAAACAGCTGAAACAACCCAACAGGAGAATCACAAAAATGTGTTCCCCAGTAGAGTCGCCAGTTCTGTTTCGGGGATTTAACACCCTAGAGGTTGGTTGGGATTCAACCTCCACAGAGCAGGGGCGTACTACTTAACAGAGACTCACACGATCATGCACATTCATAAAAACGAAATAGAGCAGAATGAGAGGTTTACCCGTTGGTCCTACGTTTGAAGTAGATCCACGTGGAGTTCAAACTCCCTGCAACCGTCCTTCCTCTTTCACCTGAAATACAAGAAGAAACCAGCACAAAGGACAAGTTGTACAGTATATTTCTACTCTATATGTTAATGAGATTCATATAAAACATTAAATAAATCATCATGAATGCTTGTATAACAAATATTCTTCATACATTAAAGCATACACTAACACGTTTATTTCGGGAACAGCATGATACTTCTGTATTATAAAAATAGTACGTACAAAAGTAAGTGGAGAGATCACCTGATCCTTCCAAGGCCTTCGCAGACCGTCGTCCGGATCCGTCCGGCCCTTGCCTCGCTAAGACTCCTTCCAAATGAGTGCACACGAGATAACATATAAAGGGATGTATATCTCAAGGAAACAAGGGTTTCCTGAAATGAACTGGGAAAGTGCAGGAGGCACGGGGAATCAGACTTGGATAGGGAACCAACAGAGTATAATAATAATAATTCTCTCCCTCCCTTAGGCCATACATATGAGGTTTTTTTATAGTCCCTCCAAGTAGTTTCAGCAGTTGGAAACAGTTGGCCACGGGCTGGGGTGGTTGAACTACCTGAGTAACCATCAACCCAGCGCGAAATTAGGGATTTTTATATATTTTTTAATCATTAAAATGGCATACGCGGAAAAGTCTAGCTGTACTCGCGTATACGCGCGGAAAAACACGGGCATAGTCGCGTATGGAGGATTTTCCACTGTTTTTAAGTGAATTTGTCCAAGTCTGTAGGAATGGGTGCCCATAAAGCCATGAAGCAATCATGAATCATGTCAAGGTGAGAAATGATGCTATAACACTGTTGTAATAAATACCATGTCATATGGTTAGGCAAGGTTTCAAGAGTCAAGAGTCCGATGTATCTAGCATTAGATAAGGTTATCTTATGTTGGAAATGATCTATAAATTATAAAGAAGTCGAATATGCAGGGGTTGGACATTTTTAGCAAAGGACTGTGTTTATTGTAAGTGACTGGTTTTCAGCTTAATACAGAGATTTCTACTTAGCCAACTTGAGATTCATAAAGAGTTCTAGTATGTTCTTGTTCTAATTGCATCTTTTTACTATCCTATGGCAGTGGTGTTTGTTTATGTTACTCAGAATTCATCTTTGATGCTCTGACTTCCTATATATACAAACTAACTATGTTTTTTACAGTTTCACATGTGTATCTCTTGACTAAACTCTGATATGCCTCAACTTTCATGATAAGTAGATTGATTGGTTTTCCTGAAACTATTTTGACTCCATAAGCCCAATGTGCACTTGTTGATGTGATTTACAACCAATATCTATCATTTATCTACTTATTACCCCACATAGAGTTAGCCATCTATATTTTTATCAAAATCATTAACCCTTGAGAGAGCCCTCTCAGGTTGAGGAGGCTAAGCCTCAATCAAAATATTGGTTTGAAACAATTACATGAGATTGATTTGATTAGCAGCCTATCAGGTCTAATATTTTTATAACATTTTGGTGCGTCTGTCGGGAGCCTGAAGATTATATTTTCCCAAAATTTTGAAGCTGAACTTCTGAAGGTAGCAGGAGCTCAAGAAGCTTTTCGAGGCTGCATCTACCTTGGTGACTCCATTCAGAATTTAAATGATCAAAGGTGGCTGCGAGAAGGAGATACACAAGGAGTAATTTTGACCCAGATCCACCTACCATCGTGGACAATCCAAACACCATTTCCAGAGGTAGTCAAGGCATTTATGAAATATCAGGTACTCCATCACATTTGAAATCCTTTTCCTCTGAAATTTTAAGAAGTCTTGAAGATAAAAGAGTTGATGATAAAATTCAAGAGGTTTTGTTTAGATCAAAAAGTGAAAAAGAGCTAACTGAAATTATCTTGGACTTGCATAAGAGAGGTATTGATACCTCAACTCTAGTAACATAGGAAGACAAAGAAGAGTTTTGGGAAGTTGTTACTTCTGAGTTTTTGTTGGAAAAAGAGTCTTTAGATAAATTGAAGGAGCTTGATCCTTTTGAAGTCTTATTTAAAAGTAAAGCTGGTTTACCTCTTCCAAATTGGAGTTCAATTGTTAGTGGACCACAAAGACTAAACAATCCTCCTCATAGCAGTTTTTCATCCTCTATTTCTGCCATCCCTAAAGCTACTACAGTCCCTTTAACCATGGCTGGAAATGTACCTCCTCCACCTGTTGCACCTGCTAAATATGCCCCTCTTGTTCTTCCAGCTGTCTTACATGACCTCCCTAGTAAATATGTTGCTAGAATCAAAACTTGGGGAAGTGATGAAGACATTACAGCAGAAGAAAATGTGGACCAATTTAATGATTTTATAGACAGGGAGGAGGTTGATGATGAATATGTTAAGTTGAGGCTGTTTTCTCATAGTTTTACTGGTGAAGTTAGGAAGTGGTATAAAGCCCTTACTCTTGGAAGTATTCATAATTGGAATGAGTTTGAAGATACTTTTCTAAGAAAATGGTGAAATAGAACTAATCCAGTACAAGCCCTCATCGAGTACAACACTCTGAAGAGAGTTGTTGATGAATCTGTCCAAAACTTTTCAAAAAGGTTTAACAAGGTGTATGACTCTATTCCTGCCCATTTGAAACCACCACAAGCATTAGCTCAGATGAGATATGTTGAATCTTTTTACTATGATCTTTCTATACTGCTGAGAGAAAGAAAATCCCCTTCACTTGCTAAAATGCAAAGTGATGTAGTGAAGGTAGAGGTTAATTTGATAGCAGCTAAAAAGTCAAAAATGGGTAAGACTAATTTGAAAGAAGAAGAGAAGCCTTCCTCCTCTACCTCCTAGGATAATTTGGATTCAATAATGAAAACAATGGAAAAATTGATGGATAGGTTGGTCCTTGGGAATACCTCTGCTCCTCCTCCACAACATGAACCTCAATTTAGAAACCCTTAGTTTAGGAGACGTCAAAATCAGCAAAGGTCAAGGGAAAAAGGAAATCAGCAGCCTGATCCTCCAATGAGACCTCCTTTCCAACAGAACTTGGCTGATGAAGAAAGTGATCCTGAAATTATTGAAGAGTCTATTCATTGTTTTGATGAGGAAATGTCTGGAATTTTCTTGACTAAAGAAGAACATGATCAATCAAACCAAAGTAATCATGAAGAGGAAACATCAAATTATCTAAAGGGGTATCAACATGCTATTTTTAAGATGCAAAAACAATACAATCTCATAAATAGAAATGTGCCTATCATTGCAAACAAAACACAGCCTAAGAAAGATACATCTAAGGTTTTTGATGGTAAGAAAGATGCTCCTAAGGTCACTGAAGGTAAGAAAGATACACCAGTTGTTCTTCCTATCAAAGAAGCTGAAAATTTTGTTTTTGTTTTCAACCTTGAGAATGAAATTTCTAAGATTAAAATATCAGTCCCTTTTACTGAGATTCTCAAAGTAAATGAATATAGAAGTAGGATTGTCAAAATGTTGAATTCACAACCAGGAGCTACGGGTATCTTAAATGTATTAGAAGATTATCCAACCATATACTTGGGTCCAAGACTAGAAGATGAACAAAATGAGGAGGTGCCTCCTTTTTATGTGAGCCTTAGCATTCACGACATGACATTGCATAATGCTATGTTGGATTCAGGGACCTCTCACAATATTATGCCCAAAGTAACCATAGAAATAATGGGGTTAGAAATAACTAAGCCATATAAATATTTGTTTTCTTTCGATTTGAGAAGAGTTCAATGCATTGGTTTAATCAAGGATGTTGTTGTTGGTCTAACATAAATTCTTGATAAAACTGTGGTCATGGACATCGTGGTAGCAAACATTCCACTGAAGTTTGGTATGCTATTATCAAGGTCATAGGCAGGGAAAATCAAAGGTACAATGTAGATGGACCTTACTTATGCCACCATTCCTATTTTTGGTGAGCAAAGAAAATTGTATCGAGAGACAAGAATGGCCTACATGGTGAGTAGTAAAGACAAACCCCAAAATTTTCCAATTTATGCTCTTGATACTAAATTTGGTTCTGCTATTCTTTTCAATGAGTTGACTAATGAAGCAGAAGAGGAAAGGAAAGCAGAAAATCAGAGTTCTGAAATTCAACAGTCTGAAAATCAGCAAACAGAAGATCAGCAAGTCAATGATAAGGAGGAAGAAGGTTGGTGGTCATTGCATTTTGATGGATCAACAGGCAGAGAAGGAGCAGGAGCAGGGATTTGGATCACAATTCCAAGTGATGAGAGTAAGGTCTTTTCCTATAAATTGAACTTTGATTGTGCGAATAACATGGTTGAGTATGAATCCTTGATTTTGGGCCTAGAGGTTTTGAAAAGAATGAATGCTCAAAATATTTCTGTTTTTGGAGATTCTGAGTTAGTCATTAAACAGGTTGAAAGTTCTTATCAAAAAAAAGATATAAGGATGAGGACATATAGGAACTTAGTTTTGGACATGTTGGAAAACTTTCAAGCTTATTCATTCATGGTCAAAACTAGGGAACAAAACTCCATTGTTGATTCTCTTGCTGTCTCTGCAAGTCTTTTCATTATTCCTATGCATTCCATAGAAAAATATGAGGTTGAAATTCGCCATAGACCAGCTATCCCTGATAATATTACTCATTGGCAAGTTTTTGAGGATGATCAACAAGTGAAGAAATTTATCGAACTGAAAGAAGAGTTTGAAAAAATACAAGTAGATCAGCAAAATATGCTTGCTGAGTCTAAAGGGAAATCTGAATTTTTGCAACTAAAGAACAATTCTATACCAAAGGGACTCATACCTCTTGAAAACCTTTTTGATCAGAATGATGTCTTTAAATCCCTTAAAATACAAGCTGATGATGAAGAAGTTGAGAGTTGTAACCTTGGTACAATAGCTATGCCCAAAATGATTAAACTTTGAAAGTTTCTTTCAGCTGATATGAAGTTTAAATATATTGAAATGATGAAGATATTCATATATGTGTTTGCTTGGAATTATGTTGATTTGAAAGAATATGACCCCATTAATATTCAGCATACTATTCCCATAAAATAAAATGAAAAGCCTTTCAAGTAGAAGTTGAGGATCAATCCACTTCTTATGCCTTTGATTGAGAAGGAGGTCAAAAAACTCTTTGATGCCAAAATCATTGTCCCAATTAGATTTTCAAATTGGCTTGCAAATTTGGTTCCATTTAGGAAAAAGTGTGGAGAAATCAAAATATGTATTGACTTCATAAATTTGAATAAAGCCTCTCTCAAGGACAATTATCCTCTTCCGAAGATGGATCAAATTTTGCAAAATATTGTTGGTTCTCAGATAACGTCTATGCTTGATGGTTTTTCAGGTTATAATCAGATCCGGGTACATCCTGATGATCATGAAAAAACAACCTTTACTACACCATGGGGTACTTTCATGTACGTCAAGATGCCATTTGGTCTCATGAATACAAGAGCTACTTTTTAGAGGGCAATGGATATTTCTTTTTCTAAAGAGAAGGACAAGATGGTGGTTTTTTATCTTTATGACATAACAGTCTTCTCAAGGAGGGAAGATGATCACTTGAAACACTTAGAAAGAATTCTACTGAAGTGTAGAAGGTTTGGCATCCCTCTAAATCCCACCAAAAGTATTTTTGCTTTAACTTCAGGTAAATTACCTAGACACATCATTTCTAAATATGGGATTAATATTTATCCAAATAGGGTCAATGCAATTCAGAAGGTGGATTTGCTAAGAAGCAGGAAATAGATTCAATCTTTCCTTGGAAAGTAAATTTTGTAAGGCGATTTATTCCTAATTTTGTTGAGATTGTGAAGGACATAACAAGGATGCTGAAGAAGGGAGTTGAAATTAAGTGGAAAAAAGAAGCAAGAAACTCATTTGAGGAAATAAAAAGGGCACTCACACAAGCACTGTTATTGATCATTTTATATTTCTCAAAAGAATTTCTAGTTTTTACTTTCGCATCAGAGAATACTATCGCTGGAGTTCTGCTACAAAAGATACAGCAAGGTATTGAGCAGCCTATTTCCTTCTTTAGTAGGACATTAGCCAACTCTGAGCTGAAATATAATATCATAGAGAAGTAGGCCTATGCCTTGGTGAAGGCTATCAAAGATTTCAGAATTTTTATTCTGCATTCTCATATTGTGGATTTCGTTCCTAATACTGTTGTGAAAGACATCCTCACTCAAGCCGATCCTAATGGTAAGAGGGGAAAATGGATTGCTAAATTACTAAAGTATGATATAGAGATTAAGCCAACAAAATTGGTCAAAGGGCAAGGCTTAGAAAATCTAATGGCGCAGTCAAACTTTGACTGTCTTGACATAAATTTAATTGCAGAAATATCATAAAATTCAGATGAGGAAGAAGAACTAGTTCCTGCTGAAGAAAAATGCATCACTTCAGATCGGTACAAGGAGGTTGTTTTTGTCCTACAATATCATAAAGCACCTACTGATCTAACAAATTCTAAGGCAAGATTTGTTAAGCTAAAATCCTTGAGATATTTTATTTTTGACAAAAATCTGTTTTGGAAGGACACCAGCAGAATTTTGCTGAATTGTTTGCTAGAAGAGGAGGTTGATAAAGTAATTAAGGAGTTCCACAAAGGAGATTGTGGAGGTCATCATTATTGGAAGGCCACAGTGAACAATATTCTTAGAGTAGGATATTATTGGCCTAAAATGTTTAAGGATGTCTACAAAAAGATTGCTGCCTGCCATGATTGTCAGATTTTCGAGGGTAAGAAGAAGCTTGTACCTTTACATTTAATGCCTATCTATGTGGAAGCACCATTTCAACAGTGGGGGCTAGATTTTATTGGAGAGATTCATCCATCATCATCAGGCCAGCATCGTTGGATTCTTACAACAACTGATTACTTCACTAAATGGATTGAAGCAATCCCAACTAAGCAAGCAAATGATTCTCTGATATTTCTTTTTTTTTAAATAATATCTTGTCTAGGTTTGGTTGCCCCATGAAGATTATAATTGATAATGCACAGGCATTTAAGTCTAAGAGGCTGATCAATTTCTGTCATCAATATCATATTACTCTTGGGCATTCTACTGCATATTATCCGCAAGGGAATGGTCTTGTTGAATCTTCTAACAAGAGTCTTGTGAGGATCATTAAAAAGGTGTTGCGGGAGAATAAGAAAGCTTGGCATTTGAAGTTGAAGTATGGCTTATGGGCTGATAGGATATGGACAAAAATTTCAATTGGAACATCACCATATGAATTGGTATATGGGGCTGAGGCTATTTTTCCTACGTCTCTAGGGGTACCTGTCATGAAGTTGATTCAAGGGTTAGAAGAGGAACCAAATGCAGTCCAGAGGAGAATCAATCAGCTTATAGCTCTGCAGGAGAAGAGGAATGAAGTTTATAACAGTAATCAACAATCTCAAAACAAAATCAAGTGGACATTTGATAAGAAGATCAAGGAGGAAAGTTTTCAAATTCAGGATGAAGTGCTGAAATGGGAGGCAAGAATTGAAGAGAAAAGCAAACATGTTAAGTTCGAGAACTTGTGGAAAGGTCCTTTCAAGATAGCTGCTTTCCATGGGAACAATACTTACATACTGCAGGAGATGGATGGAAAATCATATGCTGGAGGACTTGTCAATGGCAGGTTTTTAAAGCATTACTCTTCTTGAAATATGAATGATCATTCATGTCATTGTACATATTCCATTTTATGAGTTTTTCTACTAATAATGACAAGCTAAATCAACAAGCTTGAGCCCGAGGTGAAGGCCATTAGAGCTTGAGGAGAAAGCTTGGCAATTTCAAAGTTTTTTCTATTTTGGTCAAGAAAATGGATAGCAACACTAGAAATATTGGTTCTTAGTGTCCCACAGAGGCACACTATCCCAAGTGGAGCCACTGTTACCAAAAATTTTCAAAACATCATTATGTCATGTTTGTTTTTGGTCATGGTTCAAATTAGGTTTAGAATTCAATTTAGGATTTGGTTAAGGGTAGGTTAGATTTTTATAAGTTCAAATAAAGTATTTTAAAGGTTCATTCATTGTCAAAATATCCATAATTTCCATTTGGGAGTCATTCCATAAAGTTTTGGGTCGAAACTGTGCAATTAGCCAAGAATCCACGTTTTCGTAGCGCCACTAGTTCAAAAAAATTGATTTACGCTACGAAAGCGCTAATAGTTTCGTAACGCAAAATGGGAAAAATACACTGCGGGCGCTACGAAAGCACGGTTTCTTAACCGTCTTGTCATTTGAGCTGGAAATTGTCAAAATTCGTTGGGAAATGGTAGGTTAGTGGTATGATAGGTCAGTTAATGATGAGATTCGATGTACTTACCCATGTTGCAGTCATCATTGTCATGATAGGGCATGAATGAGGCATAATTCAGTTATGAGATGACATTTCAAATTCAAAATCTTGTTTAATTGGTCATACACATTTCTCTTGCCTCCATTCGAATGTCTAAGCTCTGAAGTGTCAAGCCAAACCTGTGGCTATTTAATATAAAGTTTTTCGTCATCCTAATCAAGTGAGGTTGTTTCATATAATCAAGTGAGGCTGTTTCACATATTCAAGCGAGGCTCATTTAATTTTTCAAGCGAGGCTGACAAGTTTTCTCTGAAACATGGCAGAGGAAAAGAAAGTCCACAGAGAGGGACACTACTTAAGATATGAACCTGAAAATATGAAGGCCATAGTTGAAGACACAGTAGTGATGGAGGCATTCAGTAGAGTACGTTGTCTTCGGTTTTGTGAAAAGATGCATGGTTTCCACACACAGGTGTCTAAAGAATTTGCCTTGCACTTCAATGGAACAACTACCAAGGTTGGGATGCTAAGTGTGCCAATTACACCAGAGATTATTGCTATTGTGACAGATTTACCAAGGGGTCAAGAAAATTGGTTCAAAAGTTTCAAATTTGATATGGAGCCATGCAAAGAATTCATGAAACCTGAGTATGCAGATATGGACCTCAATAATGCTATCCCTAGAAGTTGCATCAAATACACTTATGCAAAGCTGCTGCTCAGCATCCAGAGATATTTTACATGTGAAGGTAGATATCATAAGTTCTACACATATCATTTCAAGCTGCTTCTACATTTCATAGGCAATATTTCACTTGATTTTCCCTTTTACTTGCATAGGGATCTTGCTAAAATGGCTAATAAAGTACAAGCCAAATCTGAAGGTTGTGAAACATCTTTGTTTCATCATGGTTTGATGTATTTATTGATTTTGAATGAGCTTCAGAAGATAGGAAGGGATTGGTCATCCTTTTTGTTTATAAATGGTTTTGAGTTGGAAACACTAACTCCTGCTAGAAACCCTAAAACTAAAGGAACTCCATCACCACTAGTCGCAGATTCTAGTCAACCTGCGATTGCAAAACCAAAGGAATTTGTAAAACTGAAGCCAAGGAAACAAGTTGAGAAAAGGATAGAGCAGACACAAGTGCTTGATATACCAACTCCATTACCTGCAAAATAGAGGTCAAAGTTTGTCAAAGAGGCAAAACAGAAACAAGATGCCAGCAGGTAGGAAATCAAAAGAGTAACAAGAAGCCAAGCAGTGGCATTAAAGGGAAAAAAAATTGTTAAATATATAGAGGACAGCCCAGTGATAAAGGGAAACATAGAGGAGACACCCATTGTGCAAGCTGACTTCATTGGAGAAGATGAGCACAAACAGAAAAAAACTAAGTCTGTAAAGAAGCTTGAGTTTGAGGGTGAAAATGTAGCTTCTATCTTTCAAGCTGTTGGGGTTCCCATGTTTTGGCCAGATTGGCAAGACCAAAAGATGACACAACATCAGAACCACTTTCAGACCTCAGGATCTAGCCCTCCTGGGTCCAGAGAGGGATCTCTCTACTTTGAGCAAAGGTTTATATCTATGAGGCTCAAATGTTATGGTTTTAGGCTAGTTATAGGCACAAGTTTTGTTTGTTTGATTGTTTGTTTTCGTTGCCGGTTATTAGGAAAGAAGGGTTCAATGTAAGACCAAGATGAGAAAAGAGGGATTAGGCAAAGGTGAAGTACTCCAGAAAATCATTCAATACCATTGAGCATGGAGTCAGGAGAGGATTTGCTTGCTACTCCATAGGCAGGCTTTCAATTGGGCTAGTCATCTGAAACTTAGGATCTTCGGGACGATTATGTGATATGGAAAGTAGGAGGGAGGAGATAACACAGATTTTAGAGCACAAAACTACAGATCAGCAGGTCATACAAGGATCCTAGTGGACAGGGCTAACTCTAATCCCCAATGTTCCCAAATCTCCCAACTAAATCTATAACAATAATCATTTAAGAACTGAATTCATTTAATTCATACATCATAGAGCAGGCAATAACATCCACTACACTAGTTAAACCAACTGAAATCATTTCTCAGATAACACATTCAGAAGAGAAACATAAATGGCAAGGAGAGCAGCAACATAGGGTACCTAACAAGGGTAAGTCATATCCCAAATTTCTGATGCAAGCCAGTAGAAACGAAATGAAATGAATGTAAACACAGAGATAGGAAAACATCACCGCTGCTTTAGATCGAGATCCAAAGAAATGTTCTTGTCATATTAAGTAACAATACCAATCGAGTACAATATGCCAATGGCTGAATACTCAGTTTGAAAACATCTCCTTTGACCTATCTTACAATCTTTACACAGAGACTGTGTCTCAGAAGAAACTACTTGCAGTTCTCTGATAACTGATCAACAACCATTACAAAATTCTCTCCTGAGTTTTATAGCTGAAGAGAAACAGAAGAGGTAGGTGAAGAAATAAATACAGTATTAAAACTTCTGAAAAGAAAGGGGGCCGAAACCCATTCTGCTTGAATGCTGAGTATTTAATTTCTGTCACCCCTTTTATGAAAGAGTGATCTTCTCTGGATATGACTTTGACATATTTTGGCTGTGGTGCTCTGCAGTACTCCTGGTGACTTGAATAAAAGTAAAATAAAAATGCTTGGGTCTCCATGCTGCGAAAAAAATGCTTCTGATAGTATTCCGGACGGTTGTCAGGGCAGCGAACCCTCAGGAACAAGATGTATAAAATAAGAACTATATGGCCATTGTGTCCTTTTATGAAGAAAAACATTCTGCTGGTGAATAAACCCTAATGTTATCTTTTACTTGTACATAGGATCTTCTGATCGATCCTCGGGGTCTTCAATCTGGTACTTTGCCTCTCTATACTCTGCATAGGGCTCAAAAATCTTCATTGGCGTGCCCTAAGCTCCTTGCTATTCCATTTATATCTCTACTGGAGAGAAACTGCGTCTTAAATGGCCCCAGGAGAGCTATACAGATTTTTCGGCCCAGTTCTTTAAATGCAGTCACATCCATCACCTTCCTGGGCTTGGCTTCACTAAATGTATCTCTGTACATGACCTGTTCTGCAATCTCTGCCACTGTGACAGAGATAACAAGCCATGGCGGTTTTCCCCGCTTGAAACCCTGCAAAACAACAAACTTGCCAAGCAATCCATGGGCGGGAATGATGGAGGCAGTGCGGATGGAGGAAATGGCCGTGCAGATGATGAAATGGAGGAGAAATCGCAGAGGAATGGCGAAAAATGCACAGGTGGAGGTTGGCAGTCTGTGGAGCAAAATACGAATGAAAAAACCTTAAAAACACGAAGTTTTCACAAATATATGCGATGCATGGGAGGACGTACGACGGGTGCACGTGGGGGTGACGTGGCGAGACTGGGCGGTGGCGGAATATTCAATAGCGGGAAAACAGATCCAGACCGTTGATCCTAGCGGGGATCAACGGCGAAGACACGACGGAGGGCGATGAACGGTGGGCCAGGGGTACGGTGGAGAAGGGTTATTGAATGCGCAACTTTGATGAGTGATGGTTGTCGGATGGGCAATCAGAGATCTAACAGCTGACAGCAATATCGCTCGACATCCTGGGTCGAACGTTAACGCGCGATGAGCCGGCATTTTTGAAACAGTGTCGGGGCCACGTGTTGCTTGATGTATGGAATCGTTGGCGGAAGAGGGAAAACTGCCTACCGCCTAAAGGCGGTGCGATAGAAACCACCGGGTTTATGAACAGTGTATGGGGATCACCGGCGCAGGCGCATTGCGGAGGGTCAAATCTGCGTGTAAATGGATGGCTATGGCGTGGTCAGGAGTTATAATGGGGAAAAACGGAAGGTTGCGGGGTCAACGATCACCGTCCGATCAATAAGATCGATGATCGATGTTGCACCCGATACACATTGGAGATAGGCGCTTTTCGGGCTGGCAAGTGGTTCTAGCGACCGGCTACGTGGAGGAAAAAAGTGTGGGGGCTAGCAGAAGAGGGGCTAGGCCTATTATAATGTTTAAAGTGGGTTTTTAAACCTTTTTATTGCATTTTGAGGCCTATAAAGGGTAACGATAGGAAGGAAAGGGGTATAAAAGTTTAAACAAAGGACGAAAATGGGATTTAAAGGGGATCTTGGGAGTTTTAGAGGGTTAATAGGGGAAAAGAGGGGAGCAAGGGAGCTTGACAAAGGGGAAAAGGGATGAAAAGGGATATTTTGCAGGGGTACAAGGGGTAAATGAAGGCTTTTAGGAGCACAAGTTTTTGAAATCAAAGGATCCTTTATAGTGGGATTTCAGCAGAGGGGATTACATCACAGGGCAAAGGCACAGAAGACTTCAAGGATGATGTGTCTCCAGGGGAGATGCATTCATTGAAGTCTCAGAAACATTTTAGCCCCCTACTTTGCTTGTCAAAAATTTATAGGGGGGCTAACACAAGCTAGAAAGCCTTTAACTAGGCATGCCAAGAAAATTAAAGAAAGTAGCAAGGAAGTTCAAGAAACTATTAAAACAGCTAAAGCTCCTAAAGAAGTGGTTGATCTCTAAACATCTGTAGAGAAGCATACATCCTGCAGAATGAAAGAGGGAGAAGAAGAAGTGACAAAGAAAACAGAGTTTAAACATCTTGAGTAGAAATTGAGGTTGGAAAACCAAGAAATTTTTGTGATGAGAAAGAGGGCTATAAAGCATAGTATTAAGAAATCAGAGTTCAAAATAATGAAGGCACTATGGGAAGGTAAAACTGGTTCTATGTCTGAAACCCCAAGCAATGCAAAGCAGTTTTTCACATGTACTATCCCAGCAATAAAGGAAGCAAAATTTGTCAGAGTAATAAATACTCACTTGAGAGCTTGTAACAAGAAACTTAAAGGTCAAGTTGAAGACTTGGAGCAGCAGCTGAAAGTGATTTAGGATGAGTTAAAGAACAAAGGTGCAAAATGACAATCATTAAAAAGTCAAAAGCTAAATCAAGTGAAAATTAAGAAGGAACCTCATGAAAACTGTATTTTTCAGTTCATATGGCTTTTTGATTTGATGAAATCAGTGTTATTTTTAGTTTTGGCACATTTATATTTTTCACTTTGAAAAAATTTGGATAACACTTCTCACTCAGCAGTTTCGTAGCGCAAACAGTGTAAAAAGAGTGAAAAGCGCTACGAAATTGTTGTAGCAGCTTTTTTCACTCTTTCTCATAAATTTTTGAAGGGAAAAATTATGAATTATGACTTGAAAAATATAGGTAGGATGTACTAAATGATAATGAAGATAATCCTGGAGGAAAAAAATCAAAATTGTGAAGGAAAAAAGATAAAGGAGCAGTGCTACCAAAGGCGCTACGAAACTGTGTTGTTTTCGTAGTGCAGGTCTATTTCAGCTTATTTAAATAGATTGATGATGGTTTTGGACAGCTGGAGTTAGGGAGGATTTTGGGCAGGTTTTATTTCAATTTCCAACAGAAAAAGACCTCGAAATGATGATTTCATGATGGTCAAAGTGTCTCAAGAGTGCAAAGGACCGTATGCCTAGAAAACAGGGGATTGTTTCCTACTTTAATGGAGGTCAGCATTATGGTCATAAAGATTTGAAGCCTATCATCTAGATTCGAACATGTGTTAGTACACTTGGAAAATGATGTAATTTAATTAAGATAAGGTTGTTATAGATAGGTGATTAAGAGTTTGAATCCTATTTGTATTAGGACTTTTTAGTAGATTAGTTGTCTTGTTATAATAAATACCATGTCATATGGTTAGGCAAGGTGTCAAGAGTCAAGAGTTCGATGTATCTAGCAATAGATAAGGTTATCTTATGTTTGAAATTATCTATAAATGATCAAGAAGTTGAATATGCAAGGGTTGGACATTTTTAGCAAAGGACTGTGTTTATTCTAAGTGACTGGTTTTCAGCTTAATACAGAGATTTCTACTTAGCCAACATGAGATTCATAAAGAGTTCTAGTATGTTCTTGTTCTAATTGCATCTTTTTACTATCCTATGGTAGTGGTGTTTGTTTATGTTACTCAGAATTCATCTTTGATGCTTTGACTTCCTATATAGACAAACTGACTATGGTTTTTACAGTTTCACATGTGTATCTCTTGACTAAACTCTGATATGCCGCAACTTCCATGCTAAGTAGATTGATTGGTTTTACTGAAACTATTTTGAATCCATAATCCCAATGTGCACTTGCTAATGTGATTTAAAACCAATATCTATCATTTATCTGCTTATTACCACACATAGATTTAGCCATCTATATTTTTATCCAAACCATTAACCCTTGAGAGAGCCCTCTCAAGTTGAGGAGGCTAAGCCTCAATCAAAAGATTGGTTTGAAACAGTTACATGAGATTGATTTGATTAGCAGCCTATCAGGTCTAATTTTGTGATAAAAGCTTCATTTTCCAAGAATCATGGGCACCTGGACATAGATGTGCAGCTGGAAAAACACATTACATAGAGGTCTTCTCAAATGATGAGGAGGAAGAAGAAGATGAACAAAGAAGAGGTCATAGTGTTGACACTGCAGGAGGAGAACCAACACCATCAGGAGATGGGAATGGAGCATTTGCTCCTATTGGAGGGGCTCTTGCATCTTTGAGAGGAGTACCTAAGTACTTTACCTTAAGAGTTCAAGCTTCTATCTTGAATCAGAGGATTTCTGTTTGGGTTGATAGTGGGGCTACCCACAATTTTATTGATGCCAAACTAGTGCAAAGGAGGGAAATACCCACTGATGCTTTTGAGGGATTCTCTATTTTGTTCCCAGGAGATAGAACGATGTAATGCATGCACTATGTTCCATCCTTATCAGTCACCATGGGTACATATACATTGATTGATCACTTCTTTGTGGTTGACATACCTGACACCAATGTGATATTGGTTGTTCAATGGTTGATTACTTTGGGGAAAGTCAACACTGATTGGGAAGCTTTGCATATGGAATGGGTGGATAAAAAGAGTGGTAAGAATCAAATGATCAAAGGAATTCATACATATCCCTCACATACAACTTCCACACATAAATCAGAGATGGATTTGCACAGTGGAAGTGAGGACCTTACAGTCCCATCTATTATGCTCATGAGATTGTTGCATTGGACACTATTATCTAGTGGCAAACCACCTGGGAGGCCACCTGATTCATATTTTGTGAGAGATATCTCACAACATGATGCTCCAAGCATAGATCTAGGATGGATAGGATCATTGGAAGACAATGATACAGCGTTGGGAGTATTGGGTAGGCTCAAGGAGGAGGGAGATCTTCTCCCAACATCATTATTACCCACTCTCATTTCAGATTCTACGTTGTGGGAGGAGAGGCATGGAAAGAATGACCTTCCAACATGTACCTTTGGCATGGGAGATGTCAAGGAGGAGAGCATCCATATGACAGACATTTCTATTGATAGATCATCAACGTTGTCACTATGGGAGGTTGATCCATACTAGAAACCCCAACTGTTGGTGGATTATTCCAAGGATCTTTATACATGCATGATACTTGATGACCAGCTACATGAAGAGGGCTATTCAGTCCAAGAAGGAGTCATCTATTATCATGGTAGGATCTTCTTATCTAGAGCCTCCAAGCTCAAGGAGAATTTACTACAAAGAGCTTATGAAGAGTTCTTTTTCAGCCACACCTATTCCATGAGATTCTACAACATAATCATGAGGAGCTATACTTGGAAGGGCTTTGAAGGAGAACTACATCAACATTTTCAAATATGCATGAACCATGTGGATTTGGGACAGCAACATGACTCTATAAAAGAGTCGATTCAACCATCTCTTTCTTCTTGTGAGAAAGGAGATAGATCTATGCACCAGCCATTTGTTTAAGGAGGAATTTTGGTGAAGAATATGCTCATGTAAATAACATTTCATTTGATTATTGTTTGCATTCTTTCACCATGTATATGTAGGCTATAACTCCAAGAATCAGTATTGTACCTTATAAATTTCATGGCCAACTTTGGGCCACAAAAATTTCTGAACATGGCCACTCCCGTGGAGATCAAAGGGAGATTTTGTATCATGATGGGTGCACTCCAAAGGCACCAAACATATCTCACACTTTTAGCCATGGTGAGATGACTTGGGCAGAAAGTAAGTGGTGGGGAAACAACTTACCACATCATGATCTAATGCAGTCATGAGATGCACTACGTTGGTTCCATATGTGTGTCTATGACCCACCTCCATATGCACAAATTTATGTTTGTATGTATGTAGTTTTGATCCCATAAATTGATGATGTACTTGTACTTTTTATGGGAATGTATGGAGGGTGGATGGAAGGTATGTATGCACCCTATGGGATGGAGATTCTCCATGTTCACTATGTTACATTTTTCAGGGAGAACATTGGGAAAACCATGTTTTTTTCATTTGAACTATTGCCTCCTTATGGGATGGATTATTTACATCTCATGAGAACTTTGGAGGAGCAATTCATGGAGGGATGGATTGGTGAACACTCAGCTTATGGAGGAAGCTTATCACATGTTGGTGTCACTAATGGAGGAGGAGAAGAGTTGCAGCACTCACCTTGTCAGTTTCTTGAGGACAAGCAACATTTGGGAAGGGAGGACTGTAATATTCCCAATTAGTCATAAGCTAATTGGAATATTAATTTTTGTTTTATTACTTTGTTTAAATAATAATAGGGCAAAGGAGGTCCATATTTCTCCTTAATGATGAATAAATCAATGCCAAATGTGAAAGAGACAAATCTTGGCAGCTTAATTGAAGCACCCTTGGTGTGAAAGGGGTTGGATCACTTTGACTGGGTCAACCTTGACCAAATCTATAGCGATGTCATGGAGGAGTGGCCATTAATGAGGTACAGTGAAATTTTATATGGAGATGCTTTGTGTGAAAGGACTGTTATCATTGGATGTGGTTTAGGGTTTGAAATCTCTTGACTTATAAAAGGAAGAGGATGGCAGCATTAGAAGGTTGTTGATGTATATGATATTTTATGAATATATGGTATGTTTAGAAATATATCTTTCTCTTGTTGTTTAGATGAGATTGAATGTTGTTTAGCATTGGGTGTTCCTGATCAAGAATCCCACCTCTTCCCATTGAGTAGCTCTTGGGAGAGTTTTTATTGCATTTTCCAATATCTAGCTTAGGTCCAAGCTTCTTCTTTCAACTACAACGCAAATCCTGTTGAGGGTTTGTGTTGGAGAGGTAAATCCCCTCTGCGGACAGAGGCGATCCCTACTAGCCCAAAGCGGGTCTAGCAACAATCAAACACGCTACATTGCAGGTTCCTAATTGTAAATAAACTGACTTGTGAGGAAGGCTTACCTGGAATCCAACGCTGTCGTCTGTAGAAGAGGTAGTGCTCTCGTTCCTTTGCCTTGGCAGATCACAATCCTCACGATCTCTATGATCGGAAACCTGCACATGCAAGAAACAACACAAATGCAAGCATTAAATCCAGTACGTACAACTATATGTCAGTCGAAGAGGACATAACTCATGAACATAATCAAGAACAGGAGTGGAACCATAACAAATAGTCGCTTAACATTAATGAGTCAAAAGAAGAATACAACCAAAGACACAACATTCTCCTTTGATGGGTCGTCAGCACAACATGTCTCGATAAGCCTGTCAAGGATGGGACAAGCCTCTCTCTCCGGATACTTGACAATAGTCTCCTTGCTTGGATTTGGCCTTAAAGAATCAAGAAGGCTCTTGCAGCATAAGGGTGTGATAGCTCTTGGGAACTTGGAGATTAGCTTGCCATGGAGAAGAGCAAGTTTATGTATGAGGAAGGGAGCTGGGGATCCGTAAGGATGGTGGGGGATCGTCCTTACTACCGCGAGCTTCCATGAGAGGGAACCGATTTCTATGTAAATCCGTAGCCAAACCTCCCAACTCAAGATAGATATCAGTCCAGGAATTTGTTAGGATGAAACTTCCGCCTTTTATTTTTTTAAAACACCTCTTAATATGGTTGGCATGGGTGCGACTCTATGACAGAGCGCTAATTGGCACGCCCTCTTTGGAGGATTTTCCCTCTTGGTGCGAGGGCTGAACTGTGGTACCGCACCAATGGAAAAAGAGCTATTTTTAGGATTTTTGCAGGGAGATGTCTTCAGGGAAGTGGAAGCTCATCTTTAGAGGGGTGCAATGAAAGTATTTGCAAGTCTTGTTTCTGCTCACAGGTCATGGAATGAGCCCTCCAATGTGAAGGATGGGGAATGGTAGGGACGGTGACAAATTACTGTGTAACAGATGCCCCCTAAAGCATGAGGCCTGAGAGGGAGAGAGGGGTGAAATGCTTTACGAGAACATGCCGACTGAAAACACCACCATCGAAAAACCTGCCGAGCGAAATACAGCTGATGTCTCAGATACATGATATATATACGTCGTATGGGTGTAGCCATCCATTAATAGAGCATTCAATAATCGAGATCCAAGGCATGGACACAGCCATCTAGTGAGGATCGATAAATGGACTCAGGTATGGTCGCAGCCATCCAATCAGTGAGTCATGTACATAATGATAATAACCCACAATATCGTAGCCTGGATTACAACAGACACAATCCAGGGTCTTGCGCTCCATCTCGACCCGAACGAAGTACAAGTTCAAGCATGTGAGCTGAAGTCGAACATGCAAGAACATCGTCTAATTACCAGTGAATGATGAGAGTTGTTAACAAACACGAGAGGAACCACCAATAATGACAATGGCCCTCAAGGTACTACAGGTACAATCTACGGTGTGTGAATCAATGAGTTGGCATCAAACACCCGTAGAATCACTCGATCAGAGGTCAATGATGAAAACCCCACGTCGAATGCGACGAACCTGCCATTGAGGCATGCAGGCTCCAAGGTACCACAAAGGAGTCTCTAGATCAGCTTCCTGGATAATGAGATGAAGTCGACAGGAAGTGACCTTGATCGAAGGTGGCCCATAATGTTTCCCACATCATCGACACGAGACAGAGGAACATGATGTTTTTGTGAATCAGGATCATATGAGAATCAGAGGAAGGTTGATACTTTGCAGAGGTCAACTTCTCTTGAACAGATGAACGGCACGACAGTGGACTTGGCAGTATTTGACATCAAAAGATCAAGGGTCATGATGACGAGGAACAAAGCAGATGAGAGCTCAAAAAGGATTATCCAAACCCACGGAGGCAAGTGAAAAACGAGATGATATGTCCCCAACCCAACACAAATGCAGACAAGTGCCATGTTCAAGAGCGACATACTGCCGACACGACAATGATACTGGTTCCATTTTTCCCCAACCATTTCTGGTAGGTACCCCAATTATTTTTGATAACAAGATTGAAGGGGATAGCATATGCTTGTGATATAAGCCCATCCTAGTACATTTAATGAGCCCTAGGAAGGAGCGACTCGGAGAACGTCATTTCGACTGAATCCAATGTCATCAGGGTTTAACGAGTCTGACAAAGGAAGAACTCGACATCTTTTCATATTTAGGGAGTTTGAAAAAACAGCTAAAAAGTAAACTCCAGAGGTCCCTTTTCGTACATAGTTCCTCGGACCCAAAAAGGTAGAAAACAATATCCGAGAAAACCTCCTAGTCGCGATAGGCTAGGGTATTCCTTTTTCGTAATCAATCCATCACAGCTCGAAAAAGGGGTAAACGTATACTGGGTAGATGTCGATTCGTGTCCACTTTAACGAGATCGAAACGACAAGGGCCTCAGCTATCTTTTCATGTTTAGAGAGTCAGAAAAGAGCTGAAAGATGACTCCAAAGTGAATTTTTCGTGTATTTACCGAGTCCCAAAAAGTATAAAATACAACTCATTTCCCGTGTAATTCGCATAAAAACCTATCGCTGCACAAAAAGCAAGTGTAAAACCCATTTCCGACACAAATACATTAAAATATTCAGAAAAAAATAACTTTCAAAACCTATTTTGAGTTAAAAAAGTTATAAATATGTCAAATGGTAAAAATAGAATTACTTTTTACTATTTACCTTACCGAAGAGCAGCAGTGGTCCAGTTTGGTGTGCAAACTTCCGACAGTGATCACGACCGATCCGGGCTACCATCCAGAGTTCTGTCAGTTCAAGGTAAGAGGTGCTTCTTTACACTCCATTTCAATCCGTTTTTTAATAGTTTTCCATCATGCATTAGACTTCTGAGGCCACTTTTTAAATTTTTAGGGCTCCGCTCATTGGCGCGGGTATCGGGCATGGACTTGCGCCAATGGGCTTTTATATTCAAAGGGCTCGCGCCAGCGGCAAAAGCTCAATTTTCGCCTAAAAATTCGAGATTTTAATCAAATTAAATGAAATTTGAAGCCCATCAGAGATCTAATCAAGGGTTTTGACCATGTTGATGTAGTAAACCGAGCAAAATGGTGATTGAGTGGAAAGAAAGGGAGCATGGTGAAGAGGATGAACAAGCCATGGAAAATGAAGTTTGCATGAATGCCCTCAGGAAATGTGGGCTAAAAAATTTCTTCCTAACACCTTGTTTACGAGCTCAGCCTGAGCTTCTTCAATACTTGATCAATATGTGGGACGCAGATGAACAAGTATTCAAACTGCATGACCAAGTGTTAGAACTGGAGGTTGCTGACGTGTACTTCATAACCGGATTATCGCGCAGAGGTCCGGTGCCCATATTGATCGGGAGCAGACCATCTGGTGAGAAAATGGAACAAGTGATGGCACGAGTGTGCCGAGGGGCACAACTGGGATCTGGAAGTGGAAAGGTGGACATCCATACCATTCCTGATCTGGCACTGGGGTGGTGCTATGTACCATCACGTGGGATGCGGGGTCGTAGGCGCCGCACGAGGCCACAAAGGTCCAACTTCTGTTGGCCTTAGAGTGTACGACTCCTCTATTGTTCGACTGGGCCACAACAATGATGATAAACATGAAGAGGCAACTGACCAAATGCAAACAAGCCAAGCTGAAATAGTTTGGCTATGGTTCCATCCTGGTATCGTTCATTCTAGAATGATTACCAATCTTCCAGGGCCAAGGGGCCATAGTAGCTGAGCCGATTCCACAAGAGCCAAGGATGGCTCACTGGGTAGCACTAATGCCCAGAGCTGGGGGAGGCCAACAGATGTCCTGGAGGCCGGAGTTTTTCAGGTGGTTGCGGCGTCAGTTGATTGTGGTGGAAGACTGGCCATATGCCGGTACCGATTTCACTGGTGATCCAGATCTCCCACTGCCGGAGGGAAATGATTGGGATGAGGAGTTGGGTATGACCCCTTCTCTTTTTTATTTTATATTTTATGATTTTTTTTGTTAATATATGTTCTTCCTGACACATTTTATATGTATGCAGACGTGGGTCTAGAGAGACCAGCCGGTATGTCTCCTATCCTAAGGAGGATTCTTCCCACCCCTGATCCTCAGGCAGAGAGTGCAGAGGGTGGGGAGTTAATCCAGAATCTCGAGGGCATCGCCCGAGGGATCCCAGACTACGCCCGGCTGGCAGATGTACCGATGGTGTACCAGAGACACACGGCGGGAGTGCCCAGTCGCCTCCACCGAATCCTGAGATGCTTAGTGCGCGCAGTTACATGTTATCATGAGCACCATGCAGATTAGACTCCTAGGACTTTTATCATGCACATTTTTTGAGAGACATGTCGTCTCCGGATGTATTAAGACGAACATATATATATTTTGATTTAGTGATGCACATTGTGCAAACATTTCGACACACATATATATATACATATGGCTGTTTCTAGATGGATCTTCTATATGTGATGATGCTTTTTATATGCCATGCAAATTTCCGATACAATTGTAGTCTAACGTATTGGTTGCATAACAAACGACCCAGTGAAAAAGTTCACACAATGTATCTAATCACACATTTTATTTTTACGCAAGCTTAAAAGCACACACATGCAAACTATGCTTGGAATTGAATTTTATTTTTAAACAAGCTTAAAAGCACACATGTCAATAGATATGCAAACTATGCTTGGAAACAGGGAAAACGGGCATGCCCCCCAGCATGGTGTCTCAATTCGAGGTACATGCCCCCCAAGCTTCATTCCATTGAAAAATGGAGTGAAGGTTCAAAACAAAAAACGAATTGAATAGGCACATGTTTCATTATTTTAACGAGGTTGAAACACTAAAGGAACTATCCTCATACAGCTTGTTTCATTGTTTTAGGAGCTTGACACAAGTGGAGGAACCATGCTCCAAGAACCTAGTTTCAATTTTTAAGGAGCTTGACACAGGAAGATGAACTATGCTCCGACCAGCTACTTGTCATGATGAACAGGAAGTCATGGCTTCCAAGAGTTCCGCACCAAATGGGAGAACAACATCTTTGAAATCAGGACCCAATGCCCCCAGCACACTATGCACGACAACATCTTCACTGGGTACAAGCACGGGGTAGGTAGCCACATACTTGACTTGCAGTGGGGCAGATACAATGAGTGGATAAAAACCAGGAGGGGGTGATGGCGAGCTAGATGCCACATTAGGACCAAAGAACAAAGGCTGATCAATGGTCACGATCCGTCATTCAGGCGGAAAATAGGCCACACAAAAAAGGGAGGAGACGAGCACTCCCATGGCATAGGTGTAATCACACCCCAAGAGCAGATTAAAATCCAAGGGGCCCGGAATGACCATCACGTCCATATAGACAGTTTTACCTCCAAAAGTAATAGGTAACCTTGGAAGGATCCTCAATGGTTGACTCGTCCTTCTGTTAAAAGTCAACAGATTTTCCGTAACGGGTGCAAGCGGCGTCGAACCAAAAACTTGCCAGGTAGTTGAGGACAGAATACTAACAGAGGTGCCTTCGTCTATAATGGTGTTGGGTATGACCAGACCAAAAGCATGTACTGTGATCTCGAAAGGCACATAAGACGGAAGGCGGTATCTTGCAAATCGACTCCAATCAAAGGAAGTGACCAAACTACTCGGAGGGGCTACCATCGAACCCAGATGGTCTTCCCCTGGTGTTACGGAAGAAGGAGCATCCTCTGTGACCTCCATCTGGAAGGTGGGAGGGGGATCCTCTCTGACCTCCATCATAAGAGGCAGAGGAGCAACTTCTTGAGGTATAGGCATAGGAGAATCTTTCTCCAAGTCCGAAGAATCTGAAGACACAAGAAGAACTTGAGGGATGTGAGGTCCACTCTCAACAGAAAAGACCTGGTGCACCATAGACGACGCCAGTTCAACCGATCCCATGACCAATGATTGGTCGGGGATGGATTCCTGAATTTGAATTTCCGAGGGAGCGAGATCGACCAAAGATGACTCTTGACCAATCATAGGATCAACTGGCGAAGGACTCAAAGAAAGCCATTTATAACCAGCCGGAAGGCATGGTGTAGAAATGGTTGCGTTGTCCAAGACTCGCTTGGCTTCATCCATATAAGGACAAAGGTGAATGGCATGGTTCCCTTCACACAACTTACAGGGATTGGTGATGTTACCTTGAATCTTAGGAGCCTTATCAGTACCAATTAGGGGTGTGCCCCAAACCTGACTCTCGGAAGTCAAAGGTAATGGTAGAGGGCCATTGTACCATGCTTCAAGCACCTTGGGAATGCCAGGGCAGTCTCGAAATAGATGGTCTCCCATGCACAACATGCAAGGGAACTTGACTTTCCGTGGAGGGTTGGAGGGCCTATCAAGAGGAGATTTATCAGAGGTAGTAGCTATGAATTTAGCCTCTCGCTTATCGAACTTCTTCTTCTTTGTATTCTTCTTCTTCTTCTTAGCCACCTGGTTACTTGAATCCAGACTTTCACCAGGCAAAGTAGAAGATGAGGACGTAGAAATAGGTGAAGAAGGGGAGAGGTCCACCTTGGAATCAACATGATGTTGTTCTGGCGGAGGAACTGATTGAACAATAGTGGAGACATTCGGGACTACATAAGTTGAGAAAAACCAAATAGGCAACCCAACAGTTAACCCAGGAAGGGACAACGTTTCCATGTAAGGAGCACCAACATTCCCAAAAGGAGGAAAATGACCAGGATTCCCTTCGGAGTCGATTCCTTGGTTGGTAAACTCTGAAAAAGTTACCATCAAAACTTAACACCATAGACGGGCTGAAAAAGAGTCAAGACACACGATCAAATGGTCAATAATAAAAACCTAACAGGGCGTGTGATCGCGGGTGATTAATTTTTTACCACATCGAAAAATAAGAAACTTCACCGTTTCATGTTTTAAGAGTCGAGAAATGGTTGAAAAGGTGACTCTATCTCTTTCAGATTTGACACAAGCGTGAAAGGACAAGCGCTTGGTGATCCTTTCAAATTTAGGGAGTCAGATAGGATCAAAATGACTGCTCAGGAATGCTAGGCAAAAGGGTGTACCAAATAACCATGAACTGCAATATACACCTTGGTTCCAATAATGAAAGAGAAATCAACCAAGGACTTTCCATACGTGCAGGAAATCTCCCCGAATGCTGTGTTCGGTGTATCACGGGTATAGGGAGGCAGACTCAACTTCCTATGGATAAAGGATCGAAACCTAGAGGGGTCTCCCTTTATATACTCAATTGTACGGGGAGCACAAGTCCATAATAGCGTTGTCTAAAGCCAAAAGGCGAGCGACAGCTACTATGTTTTAAGACGTCGGAACACGTCTCTAGGCTAGACCTCTAAATGTGTTTTGTTAGATTTCAATGTTGCCTTAGTGTAAATTGAGTAGATTTTAATGTTGATCTTCAATTACGTTTCAGTTTTCAGGCCCTAACGAATGTGATGTCTCAAAAAACTCCTAAATGAAATCTATATGCCACAATATATCATTTTGTTCGATGAAAGCTAGCTACAGTAGAGTTGAGAGCTTTTTACACAAACAAAATGATCAGAAGACAATCAATGATACCTCTAATGCAACTAATGAAACAAAAACTTTCCTTTCAAACGTCACTAATCACTAATAACAACGAAAAGTTTTTAATTTGCATTAATCAATCAAAAGAAAAAGAGATTTTTGTTCTTTTTATGTATTTTCAATGTTTAATAACACAATGCACTAAACAAATGAAAACAATGAGAAAGAAATTTGAGAAATGATAATGAAAGAGCAAAACAAACCAATCTCACTTAATGACGCAACAATCAGATCTCAAACTAACCAATCAGTCTCTCAAAACCAAGAAAAGTCCCAAAGACACTAATGAGCCGTGTAATCTAGGCCCAAAATGAAGCAAAGCAAAATTTGAATGAAAAAAAAAACCCAATCACTCGAAAATCGCAATAAAATGGTAAACAACCACCAAAAGAATGCAGAGGAGCAATCAGAAGGTTGACTGGACTAACAAGACACCAAAACTCACAAGGAGGGCTCCACACAAAGAGGCCACTAGATGCCCTAGGGCTCCATCATGAAATCGATAGAAAACGGCGAACAACCAAAGGATGAAGGCAAAAAACCAGTCAAACAGGACTCCAACACATCTAAGCAGTCGAAAAACCCAAAAAAAACACACTGACTAGGCTCAGAAAGCTCAAAATCAAGCAAACCCTAGTAGTCTACAGGCCTGGCGTGACTGTCAGGCTGAAACTAGCACATTTTTAGGATTGGCACGAGTAATACATTGACAACTAGCGCCATTTGGCACGACTGTTATGCGAATAACCACGCCAGTCAAGTTTGCTATGCCAAAATAAAAAAAAATGAGAAATCCAAATATCTACAAGTGATGAAAAGGATAAAGCAAAGCCAAACAAACAGAAAAACCAAGTCCAAAGGGCTAACCAAGCAAGCAAAGCCGAGCAATTGACCGAAAAGAGAAGACAACACTCCAAGTCATTCAATCCGCAAACCAAACCGGAGATTGACTGAAGAAGCATTGATCTACTCCGCTAATGCAAAGCAAAAGCGTTTCGAAGGCTATCTGGTTGTACTTCAGGCTCCGTCTATGGTTTACAAATTAAACAACAAGCTAATTCCCCAGCAGAGTCGCCAAATTTTTGGAGAGGTAAATCCCCTCTGCGGACAGAGGCAATCCCTACTAGCCCAGATCGGGTCTAGCAACAATCAAACACGCTACAGTGCAGGTTCCTAATTGTAAATAAACCGACTTGCGAGGAAGGCTTACCTGGAATCCAACGCTTTCTTCTGTAGAAGAGGTGGTTCTCCCATTCCTTTGCCTTGGCAATTCACAATCCTCACAATCTCTATGATCGGACACCTACACATGCAAGAAACAACACAAACGCAAGCATAAAATCCGGTACATACAACTATATGTCAGTCGAAGAGGACATAACTCATGAACATAATCAAGAACAAGAGTGGAACCATAACAAATAGTCGCTTAACATTAATGAGTCAAAAGAAGAATACAACCATAGCTTCGACGCAGCATTCCCCTTTGATGGGTTGTCAGCACAACATGTCTCAATAAGCCTGTCAAAGAAGGGACAAGCCTCTCTCTCTGGGTACTCGACAATAGTCTCCTTGCATGGATTTGGCCTTAAGGAATCAAGAAGGCTCTTGCAGCATAAGGGTATGAAAGCTCTTGGGAACTTGGAGATTAGCTTGCCATGGAGAAGAGCAAGATTTTATAGAAGGAGGAAGGGGATTTGGGATCCCTATGATTATGGGATTGGCCCTATCTGTTATCACTCAGGTTTTCCTAGAAGTTGTGTAAGAGGAAAGTATACCCGAGGTAACCACAAACCAACCTTTTAGATGCAGAATCTAGCCAATCTGCATCCAAAGAGGGCTCTCTCTTTATGATTTATCTTTGTTCTTTTAAGGTTTTAGGCTAGTTATAGATTCAAAGTTTGTTTTGGGAAAATGGTGGAATCCGCAAACTAAGGGCAAGGCTGAGAGCTTTCAGTCCATTGGGCTATGGATTCAAAGGATGGCTTTACTGGACTTCTATTCTACGCACAAGATGGTATTGCAGGGCAAGATAGCTAGACAGAGAACAATCCTTAAAATTTAAAGTGGGTGGGATGATCTTGAAGGGATGAAAGGCAACTAAGAATCTTTCACCATGTTCAAAGGAAAGAAATGAATTGACTACAAACAAAGAGCAATAAAGGATTATTTATTATAGCAATCAACAGTGCTTAAATTAGCGAAGCAGGAGCATTTAAGAATTCATGCTTATAGCTAATTTAGAAGAAAACATTTAGGAACAATCACATTTGAAAACAGAGTACAATTAAGCAAATTCTGTTTCAATCCTTTATGTAAATTATTCAGAAATGGATATGATGGTATTATAAACTAATATAAAATTTCAGATAAAGGGTAGAAACACTTATTGAACTGTAGTCCAACACATGAATCCTGCAACAAGTCCAGTGCTTCAAATCGTCATCCAGTAAGCCACAAGTAAATTTCTCCAAAAGCTTTTATTCCGAAAATCTCAGTGTTACAGCAGAGTAATAGAATCCACCCCAAATGCTTCCAATAGTGGAGTATTTATACAAATTCTAAACTAAAATATCTTGAAACAAATATCAAAATTGGTTCACAAATCTCTCCAACTATTTACATAAATAGAACTAAAGTAAAGGAAACTCAAACTATTTGGCACTATTTTTGATGGATAAGTGATGAAAAAGAGGAGAATTCAAATTTGATCCAACTCTTATTTGATGATGAGGCATCCAAGTCACTAACTGCTTCCTTTCTTTGTGCAATCTGCTCCAACAATTCTGCAAACTTGGGGTCCAATGATATCTTCGTATTTCTCAATCCGTAATAGATATGTAAAAAGTGAAAGAGGTTATTGTGGATAAATATGTTGGTGAGATAAACCGCTTTCACTTTCCTAAAATTCCTCTCCCGCTGTGCATAATATTCTCTGTAAAACATATGTGTAAAACAGAGTTTTACAGAGTCTGAAAAATGGCCTGTAAAGATGCACATGTATCTCTCATTATAAAACCACTGTGCAAAAACTGAGATAGGTTTTTGTAGATGGGTCTCTTAGGAACAAAAACCTCCTTCAGTTTTGTGAAATGTATTTCTAATTGGCCACAATAGTCTCTGCAAAATGATGACTTGACTGTAATGTTCTGCAAAAAGTGCTTTTCAACATTGTTTAATATTTCCAAAACCATAATAGCTGTTAGGAAAGTGAGAGAGGTTTTTGTATATGGTACTCTTAAGAACATAAACCTCCTTCAGTTTTGCAAAATTCATCTTTTATTGGTCACAATATTTTCTGCAAAATAATGACTAAAACATGTAATTTCTGCAAAAATATTCCTTCTTGTTATGTTTTTTCATCTTTTTACTTTCTTGCTCTTTTGACTGTTTTACTTTCACTTTAGACAAAATTCAATTTTGGTGAAAGTACTTTCATTTATTTTTACCATTTTACTGCCTCTGTAACTTCATTTTTACTG
Source organism: Pinus albicaulis (assembly GCA_034641835.2). Taxonomy (NCBI): domain Eukaryota; kingdom Viridiplantae; phylum Streptophyta; class Pinopsida; order Pinales; family Pinaceae; genus Pinus; species Pinus albicaulis. The sequence continues at coordinate 91,155 of JAXQQM020080869.1, read as the reverse complement.
TTTACCTTTGACTGCTCTGTAACTTTGTTTCGACTTTTCACTCTGACTTTTACCTGATACACTTTATCCACTGATACTCTTTGATTTTGATACGCTTTGACTTGGGAATAAAAACTTCCTTCGATATGGATCATAATTGGCATGATAGCAAGTGGGATAATTCTCCGAAAATAAGGACTCGAGGGGATGATATCTCTGAAATTGGATTCTACAACCTCTATAGAGATCTTGCCCCTTTGAGTATTCGTCTCTCAAATGACAATAGCTCTATCAGGACTTTCATCAAAATGGTGTCTTTAATTTGGAAATCTTCATCTATCGAGGTAAATAGTCTAATTCACTTCTGTAAGAGCATTCAATGGAGTGATATTAAGAGTTTAGCTGGGGCCCCATTTGTCTTTGTGGATTCAAATGGAGGTTTAAGTCCACGTGCCTTTCCATGATTCTTGAAATGAAGGAAATTAGAACAATTTACAGGTTCGGGGAGCAATTTCACAGGTTTAAAATCTCCAGGGAAGACTCAGTGATGATTTTTAACCACTTTTTCAGCGAAAAAACAAAGGAAACTGAGTTTTACTTGCAGTCGGGCGTAAAGGATAAATACCTGCTTTTAGATGGAAGTCGATCTTTAACAAAATGTGCAATGGCGGGATCGCATTCAACATCGCGCAGCAGACTTTGGGGCGAAATGGTGAATTACAGTGAAAAGTTTGAAAATCGCAGCGGGAGCAACGTTCTTCTCAGAATAATGAAAATGACTAAAAAAAACACGAAAAATGGCTTTGTTCGCAAGTTAAAAGTATTTTTGTTTTTTCGAGGTGATGACGTCATGGGTGTACGGGGTGACGTAAGCCGGCAGTAAGCGGTAAGCGGTAAACGGTACTCCCGCACCGCTTTTGGTCGAGGACGGTTTTGATCGCGGGGGGAGCGATTCCACAGAGCATTTGCCACGTGGATGTCTGACTTTTCAAAAACCACCTATTCCTCGCTGGTTAAAAAACTTACACGGATGGCGGGGATCAACGCTGGCCGTTGGATCCATGGAGGTCGATCCAACTACTGGGGCGATGGAAAGATGGGCGGAGGTTTCATGGGGGCCGTTTCGCATGGGCCCCGTCGTACTTTTAAACATTTTTAAAAGGTTTTAATCACTCCGGGCTTTTTAATCGGTGGAAAAGGTTATTAATTAGTCCGTATGACTCACTTAATTAATCCTATACAAAAGAAAGGGGTTGCGCTGGTTCAGCTTTGCGGAATGCCACGTACGTTATCATGGTGGCACAAAACTTTCGCAACGTTTTATCGATGTTTTTTTGGTATTAAACATACATATTGTATAAAGTGTCTAAAGTTTTTGTATTATATTTTATTATATGATGAATTAATTAACACAACTAAATTACCATAAGGGCGGGATTTATAATATAATGATAATTTTAACCAAAGGGCGTATAGTGGGTTTTTATTTAAATGTGCGGGGATATAAACACTTTGGTTAAACTTTATAATAGAGGGGTTTTTTGGGTTATTTATAAAAAGGGAGTTATGTACTTAGGACAAGGTATTTTACTAGGGATTTAGTAAATAGAGTTAAATGTAAATATGGCAAAGGACAAGGAAACTCAAAATATTTTGCACATCTAAGAATGTGAGAAATTTTGAAGTAAATTTCAATATCTTATCTTCAATACTTAAACTTAGAATAGCAAGTTATCATGAGGGATTTTTATGGAATTTTGCATGATTTTCCTAAGTAAAATTGGATTTTACTGAGGAAAAAGTTTAAAGTGAATGATTATAATGATGAATTATCTCAAATACTTAGGTCTTTTTGATCATTAGGCCGAGGGTCCGGTCCCTCCAAAAGTCAAGGAAATGCCTTGAGCCCCTTTGATCTCCAAGTGCCCTAGTACTTTTTTGGGGAAATTAGTAAAACTTTAAGGGGAAAGTGATGAGGGAAGTTAATGAGTTTGACTTTGCTTTCAGTGATTTTCCACTGTAATCCCTGCTTTAGTACTTGTGATGAAAGTAAAGGATCAAAAACAGGTAGCAGCATCATTCATCAGATAACACTTTGCAGCACCATCTACCTACCCTATCTACTTAACACTACCATTTTCTCTTCTTTATTAGGGTGCATTTAGACTTGCAAACCTTGATCAATCTTTTCTTTTTACATGATGAATCTATCTATTTCTACCCTTATTACATCCAAGGGCTCAGATTAAACTGTTGAGCACCTTTTATTCACTCTACCTAGCTACTTATCTGCCAAGATTAAACTGTTTGGCTAGATATTTATTCTCTAATACATGAAATTGAAAATGAATGAGTCAAGTTTAAACAGTTTGACTCTTCATAAATTGTGGCAAAAGTTTGACAAGCTACACACAATTTGTTTATTACATCAAAGTAAAAAGTAGTGGCATTTAGACTTGCACACTTTCCTTGGCCTTTCTTTTTGATGGGGTTCATTTCTTTTACTTTTTGGCCATTTTTATTCTTTTTACCCTTTGATTTTTCTTTTAGGGTATACCCTCTTTACATTTTTTAAATTTTTTGATTTTTTGGTTTTTCAAGAATATGGAACACCTTTGTCCAAGAAAATGGTTTGAACATATTCCATAGTTCAATCAAGACAATCATGAAAAATGACACCTATTGGTATAGGAGTCTAACACTGGCTCCACTTGGGGATGGATTTTCCTTGTGGAAAGTCAAGAACAGCAGATCAGATGCCTAAACATGTCTACAAACTGAACTATGTAATCTCCTTCTTCTGGTAGCTTTATTGTACATATGATAGTGAAACTTTTGAAGCTTAGGGCCTTCATTTCGGGCTTCAACTTCAAGAAGTCACCATCCAATTAAAACTGATGCATTAGTTGTGGCTGAAAATCTTGAATTGAATATAGTCCTTTTTCTGCAACCTGAAATCTAATCTTGAAACTTAAAACAACACACAAAAATTTTCAAACCAACTTAATGAAAAACTATTTGTAAATTGAAAACTAAAAAAAATTGCTCAAAATTCTGAGCTTATTAGCACTCATCTACCTACTCAATCTACTGTTCAACTGCTAGTTAGGTAAAATGAAATAGCCAATGCAACCATTCAAGCATTATGTATTTTGATAGATTTTGTTTCATTTTCTTGTTGATTATCAAAATTGTACTTTTGCAACCTATTAGAAACTTGTCAAAAAATGAGAGGATAATGAAACACTTGATTTCCTTTGGTGACTCTAGAAACTGTACAAAAGGATCTTCCAAAATATATACAATAATTTTTAACTGATCTGAAAAATTGTACATCTGTTCTGGATGGCCTCCATGCCATGAATCTGAAATGTTATTTTCGTCTTTATCTTCCTGCAAACTTTCAGATAAGATTTGTGATGATATTCCTACTGATTGTAATGTTTGAGTGTTGAATCCTTTATCATCTTGATTCTGAAAATCATAGTTAGTTAATAGAGGAATGCTTTGAATGCCTTCAATATTCAACATATCTGCTATTGGATCCTAAAAATCTTGGGAAAATTGCTGGAACCTATGACATATAAAATTCCATGGGACTTCATAAACTTCAACAAGTTTCCCATTCTTTTCTTTAAATATGTTATACCACATTTCCTTTAAAAGATGAAATGGTTCAAAAAATAGTGGTATGGAACTTTCTTGTGTCATTTGATCATTTATTTCAATGGGAACTGATAACTGTAATTGTGAAACTGAAAAATCTTGATCAATAGTTTCATTATCTTCTTTGTTGTCAATCACAATTCCTAAAGATTGCTGATTATTGATGGCATGATAGTTTTCTCTAATGAACTGAAATGAAGCAAAACAAAGAGGTAAAGAATCTTCATTTATTTCCACATTTTCTGCTCTTCCTTCCTCACTCTCATGGCTGATCTGTATTGGCTGATCACTGTCTTCAATCTGCTGAAACTGCATTTCTTCATCCTCCAAACTAGCTTCTGATATCTCTATAAAGTTAGCTTGACTTTGGAGAACATAACTATCATCATAATGATCATACTTAGGCAAATCATCAAAATAAGGAATGTCATCAAACATACACATTAGAACAACAAATTCCTCTTCCTCATATTGATTTGTAAATTCATTTTCTGATTTATGATAATTTGAATTAAGAGCAATTTGTTCATGGCTATCAACCTCTTCTATTTCTTCATGGTGATTTTGAATAAAAAAATCTTCTTTCATAGTGATCTCCTGTGTTATTTCATCTAGTTTTCTTACCGAAAGGTTGAGTTTTACCTCTGCAATGTTTTTCCTTTCCTCTTCTTCTACTTTCAACTTTTCCTGTTTGATTTGGAGATTAACTTCCACATCAACTGCAATATTTTGCATATGTACAAGTGTTTTTGGATCTCTTTCTCTTAACCGAAATTCTATTTCTGAATCAAAGGCACTTGGATAATGCAAGAGAGCCGAATCATGAGGAGGTCTAATATTTTCTGGCATTGAATAATAAACTTGATTAAATCTGTCAGAAAATTGTTGTATCGTTTCATTTGGATGTCTTTTTAATTGATTATATTCTTCCATGATCACAAAATGATTAACTTTGATTATCCATCTATCAAGGAAAAGTTTGATAAACTGTTGAAAATTTGAGATGCTAGCATTAGGCAGATTTTTGAACCAACTCTTTATTCTATTTTGCAAAGAAAGAGCAAAAAGCCTGATTTTAACATCATCTTCATCAATCTCAAATAAATCCAAATAATTCTCAAAACCTTGAATATGTTTTTGGGCAGTGATACCATTCTCTCCATCAAATCTAGGAATATACTTGTAGTATTTTTTAGGAAAATCATGGAGTATAGGAGGTAAAATAAGGGGCTTATATCTATCTGGAACTTTATATGGCACAGGGATATGTACAGGGATTGTAAGATCAGTCTTAATTATTTGAGGCTTCTTAATTGGAAAATGATCATCATTAGATTCATAAGAAAGCTGCTCAAATAGATTAGAAGAATTATTATTTACAATCTTCAAAGGAAAATAACTAAAAACTAATCTAAGATCTTCTATAAAATACAATATACATTGAAAAAATTTCTTAATGAGAAAGAACATAATGTCTTGGATTAAGATCCAAGTTGAAAGCCTGGTCTTTCCATATTGTCCTTTGAGGTTCATTCCTCCAGTGGAGTCTTGATTGTGAAATGGATTTGGAGTCGCCAGGTGGATGATTTTAACCTTTGTGTGTCTGATCCCTGTCCACCATCATAGATCAGATCTAAATCTGTAAAACAATTCTGAAGAAAAAGTTAGTTCTTCAGGAAACCAAATTTTTAATATTTTATGATTATTTTAATTTTTTATGAATTTTCAAAACAACTTCTATGATTTCTTTAAGAAATTTAAGATTTTTAATTAAAATTTTCTCAAAGATTTATTGAACTAGAGAGTCTGATTGAATGTTTTGAATCCAAAGTTCAGTTTATAAGCTAAACCAGAGATAGACTGAAGCAACATTTATTTACTTTTGCAATTGCAATGCAAAAGCAATTTCAAAGGCTACCTGGCTGATCTTCAGACTCTGTCTATAGCTTATAAATCAAACAATAGTATCAATAAAATGATTCAGATCCCCAGTATGGTCGCCACTATGTTTTGCATTTCCTCTAGTGTTTGTGGAGCTCTTTCCCTAAGAGAATAAGCTATTTCAGAGTCAAAACCGTCTGGAAATTTGACCAACACGTTATTAGGTGGGGGTCTTAGATTCAGAGGAACTGCATGATATGATTCATTGAATCTTATGATGTAATATTGTACGGTTTCATTTGGTCTTCTTCTTAATTTTTCAAATTCTGATAGGATCTGGAGAGGATCTTTCTTTTTCTCCCATCTGTTCAAAAATGCCCTATACAAAGCTTCTAGGTCAGCAATATTGTTCGGGGTGAGAGCCCTAAACCAAGTTCTAACTTCTCCAGTAAGACTTTGTACAAAAATTCTCATACGGATATCATCAGTATCAATCTCATAAAACTCGAAGTAATCTGTCATCCTTTTGGTGTGTTGTTGAGCTGTGTAGGTACCTGATCCGTCAAAAGGTGTGATCTTACTTTGGTAGTCCTGAGGTAAAGCTGGAGGGTTGGCTGGTAACTGTAAAGGGGCATATCGATTGGCCATTGGAAGATAAAGTGGAGTAACAGGAGTAGCCGGTCTAGTAGGAGGAGAAGGTGGTCTAAAGGGAGGAGATGGAGGTCTGACAGGTGGAGATGGAGGTCTGACAGGTGTTTGAAAAGTGGCTGAGCTCGGAGATGCTTCAGTTATTACAGAAATGTTTGAGCTTTCTTCAAAGGCTTGCTCAGATTGAATGGAGTTATGAAATTCTCTGTCAAGATGGTGTGAAACAAATCTGTATTGCAAATCTTCAAAGAACAAAGGATCTGGAATTAATCTAGATAATTCAGTCTCAGAAAAATTTACAAACAAAGATGTTTCAAATCGTGCATCAAAAGGAATGTCATCAATATAAATAATTTTAACAGGACAAGATGCAGATCTAGAAAGTGGTCTAGAACTACCTGTACTTTCCTGACTTCTCTTTCAGAACTTTCTTGACTTCCTTGTCTTCTAAGAATCCTAGGGATCAGGTTTGGATTTTCAAAAATTGGTGGTGGATTTGGGTCAGGGTTTGACCTAGTATGTCGAATCCTTTCTGAAGCCAGTTTTCTTAGAATATGTGTTTTTGGATTTTGGGTTTTAATTGAAAAATGAATACAACTTCTACAAATTCTTTAAGAAATAATGATATGTGATTAAGATTTCCTCAAAGATCTGTTTAAACTAGAGAATCTGATTGAAAAATTTGAAACTAAGATTCAATTTATAAGCTAAATCAGAGATAGACTGAAACAACATTTATTTACTTTTGCATTTGCAGAGCAAAAGCAATTTCAAAGGCTACCTGGCTGATCTTCAGACTCTGTCTATAGCTTATAAGTCAAACACTAGTATCAATAAAATGATTCAGATCCCCAGTATGGTCGCCACTATGTTATCACTCAGGTTTTCCTAGAAGTTGTGTAAGAGGAAAGTATACCCGAGGTAACCACAAACCAACCTTTAGATGCAGAATCTAGCCAATCTGCATCCAGAGAGGGCTCTCTCTTTATGATTTATCTTTGTTCTTTTAAGGTTTTAGGCTAGTTATAGATTCAAAGTTTGTTTTGGGAAAATGGTGGAATCCACAAACTAAGGGCAAGGTTGAGGGCTTTCAGTCCATTGGGCTATGGATTCAAAGGATGGCTTTACTGGATTTCTATTCTAAGCACAAGATGGTATTACAGGGCAAGATAGCTAGACAGAGAACAATCCTTAAAATTTAAAGTGGATGGGATGATCTTGAAGGGATGAAAGGCAACTAAGAATCTTTCACCATGTTCAAAGGAAAGAAATGAATTGACTACAAACAAAGAGCAATAAAGGATTCTTTATTATAGCAATCAACAATGCTTAAATTAGCGAAGCAGGAGCATTTAAGAATTCATGCTTATAGCTAATTTAGAAGAAAACATTTAGGAACAATCACATTTGAAAACAGAGTACAATTAAGCAAATTCTATTTCAATCCTTTATGTAAATTATTCAGAAATGGATATGATGGTATTATAAACTAATATAAAATTTCAGACAAAAGGTAGAAACACTTATTGAACTGTAGTCCAACACATGAATCCTGCAACAAGTCTAGTGCTTCAAATCGTCATCCAGTAAGCCACAAGTAAATTTCTCCAAAAGCTTTTATTCCGAAAATCTCAATGTTACAGCAGAGTAATAGAATCCCCTCCAAATGCTTCCAAGAGTGGAGTATTTATACAAATTCTAAACTAAAATATCTTGAAACAAATATCAAAATTGGTTCACAAATCTCTCCAACTATTTACATAAATAGAACTAAAGTAAAGGACACTCAAACTATTTGGAACTATTTTTGATGGATAAGTTATGACAAAGAGGAGAATTCGAATTTGATCCAACTCTTATTTGATGATGAGGCATCCAAGTCACTAACTGCTTCCTTTCTTTGTGCAATCTGCTCCAACAATTCTGCAAACTTGGGGTCCAATGATATCTTCGTATTTCTCAATCCGTAATATATATGTAAAAAGTGAAAGCGGTTATTGTAGATAAATATGTGGGTGAGATAAACCTCTTTCACTTTCCTAAAATTCCTCTCCAGCTGTGGATAATATTCTCTGTAAAAAATATGTGTAAAACCGAGTTTTACAGAGTCTGAAAAATGGCCTGTAACGATGCGCATGCATCTCTCATTATAAAACCACTGTGAAAAAACTGAGATAGGTTTTTGTATATGGGTCTCTTAGGAACAAAAACCTTCTTCAGTTTTGTGAAATGTATTTCTAATTGGCCACAATATTCTCTGCAAAATGATGACTAAAACATGTAATTTCTGCAAAAATTGCTTTTCAACATTGTTTAATATTTCCAAAACCATAATAGCTGTTAGGAAAGTGAGAGAGGTTTTTGTAGATGGTACTCTTAAGAACATAAACCTCCTTCAGTTTTGTAAAATTCATCTTTTATTGGTCACAATATTTTCTGCAAAATAATGACTAAAACATGTAATTTCTGCAAAAATATTCCTTCTTGTTATGTTTTTTCATCTTTTTACTTTCTTGCTCTTTTGACTGTTTTACTTTCACTTTAGACAAAATTCAATTTTGGTGAAAGTACTTTCATTTATTTTTACCATTTTACTGCCTCTGTAACTTCATTTTTACTGTTTACCTTTGACTGCTCTGTAACTTCATTTTTACTGTTTACCTTTGACTGCTTTGTAACTTTGTTTTGACTTTTCACTCTGACTTTTACCTGATACACTTTATCCACTGATACTCTTTGATTTTGATACGCTTTGACTTGGGGATAAAACTGCTTTCTGATATGGATCATAATTGGCATGATAGCAGTGGATAATTTCTGGGAAAATAAGGACTGAGGGGATGAGATATCTCGGGAAATTGGATTCCCACAACCCTATAAGATCTTGCCCCTTTGAGTATTCGTCTCTGCAGCGACAATAGCTTAATAGGGGACTTTCATCAAAATGCAGGTCTTTAATTTGGAAATCTTCATCTATCAGAGGTAAATAGTCTAATTCACGGTAAGGAGCATTCAATGGAGTGATATTAAGAGCTGTCGGGGCCTCCATTTTGGTTCTTGTGGATTCAAAATGGAGGTTTTTGGTTTTCTTCACGGGCCGGGCGGGATTATTGAAATGAAGGAAATTAGAACAATTTTCAGGCTCGGGGAGCAATTTCACAGGTTTAAAATCTCCAGGGAAGACTCAGTGATGATTTTAACCACTTTTTCAGCGAAAAAAACAAAGGAAACTGAGTTTTACTTGCAGTCGGGGCGTAAAGGATAAATACCTGTTTTTAGAAGGAAGCTGGATCTTTAACAAGTAATAGGTAATGGCGGGACTGTTATTCAACACGGGCGCAGCAGAATTTTGGGGCGAAATGATCAATTACAGTGGAAATTTTGAAAATCGCAGCGGGAGCTTTGTCGTTTTCAGAATAACGAAAAGAACAGGAAAAACACGAAAAATGGCTTTATTCGCAAGTTAAAAGTATTTTTTATTTTTTCGAGGTGATGACGTCATCGAAGTACGGGGTGACGTAAACCGGCAGTAAGCGGTAAGCGGTAAATGGTACTCCCGCACTGCTTTTGGTCGAGGATGGTTTTCAACGGAGGGGCAGCGATTCCACAGGTTTCTTGCCACGTGGATGAGTTGACTGTTCAAAACCACCCATCCCCCGCGGGTTAAAAAACTTACACGGGATGGGCAGCGGGATCAACGCTGGCCGTTGATCTGCGGGAGGCTGATCCAACGGCTGGGGCGATGGAAAGATGGGCGGAGGTTTCATGTGGGCCCCGTCGTACTTTTAAACATTTTTTAAAGGTTTTAATCACTCCGGGGGCTTTTTTACTGGTGGAAATAGTTATTAATTAGTCCATATGACTTAATTAATCCTATATACAAAAGAAAGGGGTTGCGGCGGGGTCGGCTTAAGTGGAATGCCACGTGGACGGACGGACCACGGTGGCATAAAACTTTCGCAACGTTTTATTGATGTTTTTTGGTATTAAACATACATATTGTATGTCTAAAGTTTTTGTATTATATTTTTATTATATGATGAATTAATTAACACAACTAAATCACCATAGGGGCGGGATTAATGTATATTGCTATTTTTTAACCAAAGGGCTTGTAGCGGGTTTTATTTTAAATGTGCGGGGATGTAAAATACTTTGGTTAAACTTTATAATAGGGGGGTTTTTTGGGTTATTTATAAAAAGGGATTTATATATTTAGGATAGGGTATTTGACTAGGGATTTAGTAAATAAAGTTAAATGTTAATATGGCAGAGGACAAGGAAACTAAAAATATTTTTACATATCTAAGAAAGTGATCACTTGTGAAGTAAATTGCAACATTTTATCTCCAACACTTCTTAGAATAGCAAGTTTATCTTGAGGGATTTTTATGAAATTATGCATCAGTTTCCTAAGTAAAATGTGATTTTACTTAGGAGAAAGTTATAAATGGAAGATAACAATGATGAATTATCTCAAATACTTAGGTCTTTTTGATCATTAGGCCGAGGGTCCGGTCCCTCCAGAAGTCAAGGAAATGCCTTGAGCCCCTTTGATCTCCAAGTACCTTAGTACTTTGGGGGAAATTAGTAAAACTTTAAGGGGAAAGTGATGAGGGAAGTTAATGATTTTGACTTTGCTTGTTGTGATTTTCCAGTGTATTTCCTGCTTCAGTATTTGTGATGAAAGTAAAGGATCAAAAACATTTAGCAGCATCATTCATCAGATAAAACTTTGTAACACCATCTACCTACCCTATCTACTACTACCATTTTCTCTTCTTTATTAGGTTGCATTTAGACTTGCAAACCCTTTTCAACCTTTTCTTTTTACATGATAAATCTATCTATTTCTACCCTTATTACATCCAAGGGCTCAGATTAAACTGTTGAGCACCTTTTATTAACTCTACCTATCTACTTATCTGCCAAGATTAAACTGTTTGGTCAGATACTTATTCTCTATTCTACAACATAAAATTGAAAATGAATGAGTCAAGTTTAAACAGTTTGACTCTTCATAAATTGTGGCAAAAGTTTGACAAGCTGCACACAATTTGTTTATTACATCAGAGTAAAAAGTAATGGCATTTAGACTTGCACACTTTCCTTGGCCTTTGTTTTTGATGGGGTTCATTTCTTTTACTTTTTGGCCATTTTTATTATTTTTACCCTTTGATTTTTCTTTTAGGGAATACCCTCTTTACATTTTTTAAATTTTTTGATTTTTTGGTTTTTCAAGAATATGGAACACCTTTGTCCAAGAAAAAGGTTTGAACATATTCCATAGTTCAATCAAGACAATCATGAAAAATGACACCTATTGGTATAGGAGTCTAACACTATCATCAAGGAAGCTTCCATGAGAGGTGGCAAACCACTTCCTCTCTATGGAAATCCGTAGCCAAACCTCCCAACTCAAGATAGATATCAGTCCAGGAATTTGTTAGGACGAAACTTCCACCTTTTATTTTTAAAAAGCACCTCTTAATATGGTTGGCGCGGGTGCGGCTCTATGACAGAGCACCAATTGGCACGCCCTCTTTGGAGGATTTTCCCTCTTGGCGCGAGGGCTGAACTATGGAACCACGCCAATGGAAAAAGAGCTATTTTTAGGATTTTTGCAGGGAGATGTCTTCAGGGAAGTGGAAGCTCATCTTTAGAGGGGTGCAATGAAAGTATTTGCAAGTCTTGCTTCTGCTCACAGGTCACGGAATGAGTCGTCCAATGTGCGGGATGGGGAATGGTAGGGATGGTGACAAATTACTGTGTAACAGATGCCCCCTTAAGCATGAGGCCCGAGAGGGAGAGAGGGGTGAAATGCTTTATGAGAACATGCCGACATAAAACACCACCATCGGAAAACATACGGAGCGAAATACAGCTGATGTCTCAAATACATGATATATATACGTGGTATGGGTGTAGCCATCCATTAACAGAGCATGCAATAATCGAGATCCCAGGCATGGACGCAGCGATCCAGTGAGGATCGATAAATGGACTCAGGTATGGTCGCAGCCATCCAATCAGTGAGTCATGTACATAATTATAATAATCCACAATATCGCAGCCTGGATTACAACAAACACAATCCAGGGTCTTGCGCTCCGTCTCGACCCGAACGAAGTACAAATTCAGGCATGTGAGTTGAAGTCGAACATGCAAGAACATCGTCTGATTACCAGCCAATGATAAGAGTTGTTAACAGACGCGAGAGGAACCACCAATAATGACAATGGCCCTTGAGGTACTACAGGTACAATCTACGCCGTGTGAATCAATGAGTTGGCGTCGAACACCCGTAGAATCACTCGATCAGAGGCCAATGATGAAAACCCCACGTCGAATGCGACGAACTTTCCATTGAGGCATGCAGGCTCCAAGGTACCACAAAGGAGTCTCTAGATCAGCTTCCTGGATAATGAGCTTAAGTCAACAGGGAGTGACCTTTATCGAAGGTGGGCCATAATGTTTCCACATCATCTACACGAGACAGAGGAACATGATGTTTTTGTGAATCAGGATCATATGAGAATCAGAGGAAGGTTGATACTTTGCAGAGGTCAACTTCTCTTAAACATATGAATGGCACGATAGTGGACTTGGCAGTATTTGACATCAAAAGATCAAAGGTCATGATGACGAGGCACAGAGCAGATGAGAGCTCAAAAAGGATTATCCAAACCCACAGAGGCAAGTGAAAAAGGAGATGAGATGTCCCCAACCTGACATGAATGCAGACAAGTGCCATGTTCAAGAGCGACATACTACCGACACGACAATGATGCTGGTTCCATTTTTCCCCAACCATTTCTGGTAGGTACCCCAATTATTTTTTATAACAAGCTTGAAGGGGATAGCATATGCTTGTGATATAAGCCCATCCTAGTACATTTAACGAGCCCTAGGAAGGACCGACTCGGAGAACGTCATTTTCACTGAATCCAATGTCATCAGGGTTTAACGAGTCTGACAAAGGAAGAACTTGGCGTCTTTTCATATTTAGGGAGTTTGAAAAAACAGCTGAAAAGTAAATTCCAGAGGTCCCTTTTCGTACATAGTTCCTCGGACCCGAAAAGGTAGAAAACAATATCCGAGAAAACCTCCTAGTCGCGATAGGCTAGGGTATTCCTTTTTCGTAATCAATCCATCCCAGCCCAAAAAAGGGGTAAACGTATACTGGGTAGATGTCGATTCGTGTACTGGGGCCTCGACTATCTTTTCATGTTTAGAGAGTCAGAAAAGAGCTGAAAGATGACTCCAAAGTGACTTTTTCGTGTATTTACTGAGTCTGAAAAAGTATAAAATACAACTCGTTTCACCGTGTAAGTTGCATAAAAACCTATCGCTGCACAAAAAGCAAGTGTAAAACCCATTTCCAACACAAATAAATTAAAATATTCAGAAAAAAATAACTTTAAAAACCTATTTTGAGTTTAAAAAGTTATAAATATGTCAAATGGTAAAAATAGAATTACTTTTTACTATTTACCTTACCGAAGAGCAGCAGTGGTCCAGTTTGGTGTGCAAACTTCCGACAGTGATCACGACCGATCCAGGCTACCATCCAGAGTTCCGTCAGTTCCAGGTAAGAGGCGCTTCTTTACACTCCATTTCAATCCATTTTTTAATAGTTTTCCATCAGGCATTACACTTCTGAGGCCACTTTTTAAATTTTTAGGGCTCCGCTCATTGGCGCGAGTATCAGGCACGGACCTGCGCCGATGGGATTTTATATGCAAAGCGCTCGCGCCAACTGACGCGACTGTTCAGGAAACAGCCGCGCCAGAGGCAAAAGCTCAATTTTCATCTAAAAATTCAAGATTTTAATCAAATTAAATGAAATTTGAAGCCCATCAGAGATCTAATCAATGGTTTTGACCATGTTGATGCAGTAAACCGAGAAAAATGGTGATTGAGTGGAAAGAAAGGGAGCATGGTGAAGATGATGAACAAGCCATGGAAAACGAAGTTTGCATGAACACCCTCAGGAACTGTGGGCTAAAAAAGTTCTTCCTAACACCTTGTTTACGGGCTTAGCCTGAGCTTCTTCAGTACTTGATCAATATGTGGGACGCAGATGAACAAGTATTCAAACTGCGAGACCAAGTGTTAGAACTAGAGGTTGCTGACGTGTACTTCATAACCGGATTATCGCGCAGAGGTCCGGTGCCCATATTTACCGGGAGCAGACCATCTGGTGAGAAAATGGAACAAGTGATGGCACGAGTGTGCCGAGGGGCACAACTAGGATCCGGAAGTGGAAAGGTGGAAATCCATACCATTCCTGATCTGGCATTGAGGGTGGTGCTACATACCATCACATGGGCTGCGGTGTCACAGGCACCGCACGAGGCCACAAAGGCCCAACTTCTGTTGGCCTCAGAGTGTATGACTCATCTATTGTTCGACTGGGCCATAGCAGTGACAAGAAACATGAAGAGGCAACTGACCAAATGCCAACAAGCCAAGCTGAAATAGTTTGGCTACGGTTCCATCCTGGTATCGTTCATTCTGGAATGATTACCAATCTTCCAGGGCCAAGGGGCCATAGTATCTGAGCCGATTCCACGAGAGCCAAGGATGGCTCGCTGGGCAACACTAATGCCCAGAGCTGGGGGAGGCCAACAGATGTTCTGGAGGCTGGATTTTTTCAGGTGGTTGCGGCGTCAGTTGATTATGGTGGAAGACTAGCCATATGCCGGTACCGATTTCGCTGGTGATCCAGATCTCCCACTACCGGAGGGAGATGATTGGGACGAGGAGTTGGGTATGACCCCTTCTCTTTTTGATTTTATATTTTATGATTTTTTTTGTTAATATATGTTCTTCCTGACACATTTTATATGTATGCAGACGTGGGTCCAGAGAGACCAGCCGGTATGTCTCCTATCGCACGGAGGACTCTTCCCGCCCCTGATCCTCAGGAAGAGGGTGCAGAGGGTGGGGAGTTAATCCAGAATCTCGAGGGTATCGCCCGAGGGATCCCAGACTATGCCCAGCTGGCGGATGTACCGATGGCGTACTAGAGACACACGATGGGAGTGCCTAGTCACCTCCACCGAATCCTGAGACGCTTAGTGCACGCAATTACATGTTATCGTGAGCACCATGCATATTAGACTCCTAGGAATTTTATCATGCACATTTTTTGAGAGACATGTCATCTCCGGATGTATTAAGACGAACATATATATTTTTTGATTTAGTGATGCACATTGTGCAAACATTTCGTCACACATATATATATATATACATATGGGTGTTTCTAGATGGATATTTTATATGTGATGATGTTTTTTATATGCCATGCAAATATCCGATACAATTGTAGTCTAACGTATTGGTTGCATAACAAACGACCCAGTGAAAAATTTCACACAATGTATCTAATCACACATTTTATTTTTACACAAGCTTAAAAGCACACACATGCAAACTATGCTTGGAATTGAATTTTATTTTTAAACAAGCTTAAAAGCACACAAATAGATATGAAAAATATGCTTGGAAATAGGGAAAACAGGCATGCCCCCCAGAATGGTGTCTCAATTCGAGGTACATGCCCCCCAAGCTTCAGTCCATTGAAAAATGGAGTGAAGGTTCAAAACAAAAAACGAAATGAACAGGCACGTGTTTCATTATTTTAACGAGGTTGACACACTAAAAGAACTATCCTCATACAACTTGTTTCATTGTTTTAGGAGCTTGACACAAGTGGAGGAACCATGCTCCAAGAACCTGGTTTCATTTTTTAAGGAGATTGACACAGGAAGACGAACTATGCTCTGACCAGCTAATTGTCATGATGAACAGGAAGTCATGGCTTCCAAGAGTTCTGCACCAAATGGGAGAACAAAATCTTGTAAATCAGGACCCAATGCCCCCAGCACACTATGCACGACAACATCTTCATTGGGTACAGGCACGGGGTAGGTAGCCACATAGTTGACCTGCGGTGGGGCAGATACAACAGGCAGATAAAAACTAGGAGGGGGTGATGGCGGGCCAGATGCCACATTAGGACCAAAGAACGAAAGCTGATCAATGGTCACGATCTGTCCTTCATGTGGAAACTAGGCCACACGAAAAAGGGAGGAGACGAGCGCTCCCATGGCATAGGTGTAATCACGCCCCAAGAGCAGATTAAAATCCAAGGGGCATGGAACGACCATCACATCCATATGGACAGTTTTACCTCCCAAAGTAATAGGTATCCTTATAAGGATCCCCAATGGTTGACTCGTCCTTCTATTAAAATTCAATAGATTTTGCGTAACGGGCGCAAGCGACGACGAACCGAAAGCTTGCCAAGTAGTTGAGGATAGAATACTAACAGAGGCGCCTTCGTCTATAATGGTGCTGGGTACGACCAAACCAAAAGCCTATACTATGATCTCGAAAGTCACATAAGACGGAAGGCGGTATCTTGCAAATCGACTCCAATCAAAGGAAGCGACCAAGCTACTCGGAGGGGCTACCATTGAACCCAGATGGTCTTCCCCTGGTGTTACGGAAGAAGGAGCATCCTCTGCGACCTCCATCTTGAAGGTGGGAGGGGGATACTCTGGGACCTCCATCAGAAGAGGCGGAGGAGCAACTTCTTGAGGTATAGGGACAGGAGAATCTTTCTCCAAGTCCGAAGAATCTGAAGACACAAGAAGAACCTGAGGGATGTGAGGTCCACTCTCAATGGAAAAGACCTTGTGCACCATAGACGGGGCCAGTTTAACCGATCCCACAACCAATGATTAGTCGGGGATGGATTCCTGAATTTTAATTTCTGAGGTAGCGGGATCGACCAAAGATGACTCTTGACCAATCGTAGGATCAACTGGTGGAGGACTCAAAGAAAGCCGTTTATAACCAGCCGGAAGGCATGGTGTATAAACGGTTGAGTTGCCCAAGACTCACTTGGCTTCATCCATATAAGGACAAAGGTGAATGGCATGGTTCCCTTCACACAACTTACAGGGATTGGTGATGTTACCCTGCTTCTTAGGAGCCTTATCAGTACCAAAGGTCGAGAAATGGTTGAAAAGGTGACTGTATCACAGGTATAGGGCGGCAGACTCCGCTTCCTATGGATAAAGGATCAAAACCTAGAGGGGTCTCCCTTTATATACTCGACGGTACGGGGAGCACAAGTCTGTACTAGCACTGTCTAAAGCCAAAAGGCGAGTGACAGCTACTAGGTTTTAAGACGCCAGAACACGTCTCTAGCCTAGACCTCTAAATGTGTTTCATTAGATTTCAATGCTGCCTTAATGTAAATTGAGTAGATTTTAAAGTTGATCTTCAATTATGTTTCAGTTTTCAGGCCCTAACGAATGTGATGTCTAAAAAAACTCCTAAACGCAATCTATATGCCACACTATATCATTTTGTTTGATGAAAGCTAGCTACAGTAGAGTTGAGAGCTTTTTACACAAACAAAATGATCAGAAGACAATCAATGAAACCTCTAATGCCACTAATGAAACAAAAACTTTCCTTTCAAACGTCACTAATCACTAATAACAACGAAAAGTTTTTAATTTGCATTAATCAATCAAAAGCAAAAGAGATTTTTTTTCTTTTTATGTATTTTCAATGTTTAATAACACAATGCACTAAAAAAATGAAAAAAATGAGAAAGAAATTTGAGAAATGATAATGAAAGAGAAAAAAAAACCAATCTCACTTAATGACGCAACAATCAGATCTCAAACTGACCAATCAATCTCTCAAAACCAAGAAAAGTCCCAAAGACACTAATGAGCCGTGTAATCTAGGCCCAAAATGAAGCAAAGCAAAATTCGAATGAAAAAAAAAACCCAACCACTCGAAAATCGCAATAAAACGGTAAACAAGCACCAAAAGAATGCAGGGGAGAAATCAGAAGGTTGACTGGACTAACAAGACACCAAAAATCCCAAGGAGGCTCGACACAAAGAGGCCACTAGATGCCCTAGGGCTCCATCATGAAATTGATAGAAAATGGCGAACAACCAAAGGATGAAGGAAAAAAACCAGTCAAACAGGACTCCAACACATCCAAGAAGTCGAAAAACCCAAACAAAACACACTGGCTAGGCTCAGAAAGCTCAAAATCAAGCAAACCCTAGCAGTCTACAGGCGTGGCGTGACTGTCAGGCTAAAACTAGTGCCTTTTTAGGATTGGCACGAGTAATACATTGACAACTAGCACCACGTGGCATGACTGTTACGTGAATAACCGCGCCAGTCAAGTTTGCTATGCCAAAATAAAAAAAAATGAGCAATCCAAATATAGACAAGTGATGACAAGGCTAAAGCAAAGCCAAACAAATAGAAAAACCAAGTCCAAACGGCTAACCGAGCAAGCAAAGCCGAGCAATTGACCGAAAAGAGAAGACAACACTCCAAGTCGTTCAATCCGCAAACCAAACCAGAGATTGACTGAAGCAGCGTTGATCTACTCCGCTAATGCAAAGCAAAATCACTTCAAAGGCTATTTGGTTGTACTTCAGGCTCCGTCTATGGTTTACAAATTAAACAACAAGCTGATTCCCTAGCGGAGTCGCCAAATTGTTGGAGAATTAAATCCCCTCTGTGGACAGAGGCGATCCATGCTAGCCCAGATCGGGTCTAGCAACAATCAAACATGCTACAGTGCAGGTTCCTAATTGTAAATAAACCGAATTGGGAGGAAGGCTTACCTGGAATCCAACGATGTCGTCTGTAGAAAAGGTGGTGCTCCCGTTCCTTTGCCTTGGCAGATCACAATCCTCACGATCTCCGTGATCGGACACCTGCACATGCAAGAAACAACACAAACGCAAGCATAAAATCTAGTACATAGAACTATATGTCAGTCGAAGAGGACATAACTCATGAACATAATCAAGAACAAGAGTGGAACCATAACAAACAGTCGCTTAACATTAATGAGTCAAAAGAAGAATACAACCATAGCTTCGACACAGCATTCCCCTTTGATGGGTCGTCAACGCAACATGTCTCAATAAGCCTGTCAAAGAAGGGACAAGCCTCTCTCTCCGGGTACTCGACAATAGTCTCCTTGCTTGGATTTGGCCTTAAGGAATCAAGAAGGCTCTTGCAGCATAAGGGTATGAAAGCTCTTGGGAACTTGGAGATTAGCTTGCCATGGCGAAGAGCAAGCTTTTATAGAAGGAGGAAGGGGAGTTGGGATCCCTATGATTATGGGATTGGCCCTATCATCAAGGAAGCTTCCATGAGAGGTGGAAAACCACTTCCTCTCTACGGAAATCCATAGCCAAACCTCCCAACTCAAGATAGATATCAGTCCAGGAATTTGTTAGGACGAAACTTCCGCCTTTTATTTTTTAAAAACACCTCTTAATATGGTTGGCGCAGGTGCGGCTCTATGACAGAGCGCCAATTGGCGCGCCCTCTTTGGAGGATTTTCCCTCTTGGCGCGAGGGCTGAACTATGGAACCGCGCCAATGGAAAAAGAGCTATTTTTAGGATTTTTGCAGGGAGATGTCTTCAGGGAAGTGGAAGCTCATCTTCAGAGGGGTGCAATGAAAGTATTTGCAAGTCTTTTTTATGCTCACAGGTCACGGAATGAGCCCTCCAATGTGCGAGATGGGGAATGGTAGGGACGGTGACAAATTACTGTGTAACAGATGCCCCCTAAAGCATGAGGCCTGAGAGGGAGAGAGGGGTGAAATGCTTTACAAGAACATGCTGACCGAAAACACCACCATCGGAAAACCTGTGGAGTGAAATACAACTGATGTCTCAGATACATGATATATATACGTGGTATGGGCGCAGCCATCCATTAACAGAGCATGCAATAATCGAGATCCAAGGCATGGACGCAGCCATCCAGTGAGGATCGATAAATAGACTCAGGTATGGTCACAGCCATCCAATCAGTGAGTCATGTAAATAATCATAATAATCCACAATATCGTAGCCTGGATTACAACAGACACAATCCAGGGTCTTGCGCTCCATCTCGACCCGAACAAAGTACAAGTTCAAGCATGCGAATATGTGAGCTGAAGTCGAACATGCAAGAACATCGTCTGATTACCAGCCAATGATGAGAGCTGTTAACAGACGTGAGAGGAACCACCAATAATGACAATGGCCCTCAAGGTACTACAGGTACAATCTACGGCGTGTGAATCAATGAGCTGGTGTCGAACACCCGTAGAATCACTCGATCGGAGGCCAATGATGAAAACCCCACGTCAAATGCGACGAACCTGCCATTGAGGCATGCAAGCTCCAAGGTACCATAAAGGAGTCTCTAGATCAACTTCCTGGATAATGAGCTGAAGTCGACAGGAAGTGACCTTGATCGAAGGTGGGCCATAATGTTTCCCACATCATCGACACGAGACAGAGGAACATGATGTTTTTGTGAATCAGGATCATACGAGAATCAGAGGAAGGTTGATATTTTGCAGAGGTCAACTTCTCTTGAACAGATGAACAACACGACAATGGACTTGGAAGTATTTGACATCAAAAGATCAAAGGTCATGTTGACGAGGCACAGAGAAAATGAGAGGTCAAAAAGGATTATCCAAACCAATGGAGGCAAGTGAAAAATGAGATGAGATGTCCCCAACCTGACATGAATGCAGACAAGTGCCATGTTCAAGAGCGACATACTGCCGACACGACAATGATGCTGGTTCCATTTTCCCCCAACCATTTCTGGTAGGTACCCCAATTATTTTTTATAACAAGCTTGAAGGGGATAGCATATGCTTGTGATATAAGCCCATCCTAGTACATTTAACGAGCCCTAGGAAGGAGCGACTCAGAGAACATCATTTGGACTGAATCCATTGTCATCAGGGTTTAACGAGTCTGAAAAAGGAAGAACTCGGCATCTTTTCATATTTAGGGAGTTTGAAAAAACCGCTGAAAGTAAACTCCAGAGGTCCATTTTCGTACATAGTTCCTAGGACCTAAAAAGGTAGAAAACAATATTCGAGAAAACCTCCTAGTCGCGATAGGCTAGGGTATTCCTTTTTCGTAATCAATCCATCCCAGCCCAAAAAAGGGGTAAACGTATACTGGGTAGATGTCGATTCGTCTCCGCTTTAACGAGATCGAAACGACAAGGGCCTCAGCTATCTTTTCATGTTTAGAGAGTCAGAAAAGAGCTCAAAGATGACTCCAAAGTGACTTTTTTCGTGTATTTACCGAGTCTGAAAAAGTATAAAATACAACTCGTTTCACCATGTAAGTCACATAAAAACCTGTCGCTGCACAAAAAGCAAGTGTAAAACCCATTTCCGACACAAATAAATTAAAATATTCAGAAAAAAATAACTTTCAAAACCTATTTCTAGTTAAAAAACTTATAAATATGTCAAATGGTAAAAATGGAATTACTTTTTACTATTTACCTTACCGAAGAGCAGCAGTGGTCCAGTTTGGTGTGCAAACTTCCAATAGTGATCACGATCGATCCGGGCTACCATCCAGAGTTTTGTCAGTTCCAGGTAAGAGGCACTTCTTTACACTCCATCTAAATCCGTTTTTTAATAGTTTTCCATCATGCATTAGACTTCTGAGGCCACTTTTTAAATTTTTAGGGCTCCGCTCATTGGCGTGGGTATCGGGCACAGAGTCGTGCCAATGGGCTTTTATATGCAAAGGGCTCACGCCAACTGGCGCGAATGTTCTGGAAACAGCCGTGCTAGTGACAAAAGCTCAATTTTCGCCTAAAAATTTGAGATTTTAATCAAATTAAATGAAATTTGAAGCCCGTCAGAGATCTAATCAAGGGTTTTGACCATGTTGATGCAGTAAACCGAGCAAAATGGTGATTGAGTGGAAAGAAAGGGAGCATGGTGAAGAGGATGAACAAGCCATGGAAAATGATGTTTGCATGAACGCCCTTAGGAACTGTGGGCTAAAAAATTTCTTCCTAACACCTTGTTTACGGGCTCAGCCTGAGCTTCTTCAGTACTTGATCAATATGTGGGACGCAGATGAAAAAGTATTCAAACTGCGGGACCAAGTGTTAGAACTGGAGGTTGCTGATGTGTACTTCATAACCAGATTATCGCGCAGAGGTTTGTTGCCCATATTGACTGGGAGCAGACCATCTGGTGAGAAAATGGAACAAGTGATGGCATGAGTGTGCTGAGGGGCACAATTGGGATCCGAAAGTGGAAAGGTGGACATCCATACCATTCCTGATCTGGCACTGAGGGTGGTGCTACATACCATCACGCGGACTGCGGGGTCGCAGGCGCTGCACGAGGCCACAAAGGCCCAACTTCTGTTGGCCTCAGAGTGTATGACTCCTCTATTGTTCGACTGGGCCACAGCAGTGACGATAAACATGAAGAGGCAACTGACCAAATGCAAACAAGCCAAGCTGAAATAGTTTTGCTATGGTTCCATCCTGGTATCATTCATTCTGGAATGATTACCAATCTTCCAGGGCCAAGGGGCCATAGTAGCTGAGCTAATTCCACGAGAGCCAAGGATGGCTCACTGGGCAGCACTAATGACCAGAGCTGGGGGAGGCCAATAGATGTCCTAGAGGCCAGAGTTTTTCGGGTGGTTGCAGCGTCAGTTGATTGTGGTGGAAGACTGGCCATATGCCAGTACCGATTTCACTGGGGATCCAGATCTCCCACTGCCGGAGGGAGATGATTGGGACGAGGAGTTGGGTATGACCCCTTCTCTTTTTGATTTTATATTTTATGATTTTTTTGTTAATATATTTTCTTCCTGACACATTTTATATGTATGTAGACGTGGGTCCAAAGAGACCAGCCGGTATGTCTCCTATCGCACGGAGGACTCTTCACACCCCTGATCCTCAGGCAGAGGGTGCAGAGGGTGGGAAGTTAATCCAGAATCTCGAGGGCATTGCCCGAGGGATCCCAGACTATGCTCGGTTGGCGGATGTACCGATGGCGTACCAGAGACACATGGTGGGAGTGCCCAGTCACCTCCACCGAATCCTGAGATGCTTAGTGCGCGCAGTTACATGTTATCATGAGCACCATGCAGATTAGACTCCTAGGACTTTTATCATGCACATTTTTGGAGAGACATGTCGTCTTTGGATGTATTAAGACGAACATATATCTTTTTTGATTTAGTGATGCACATTGTGCAAACATTTCGACACACATATATATATATATACATATGGCTGTTTCTAGATGGATCTTTTATATGTGATGATGTTTTTTATATGCCATGCAAATGTCCGATACAATTGTAGTCTAACGTATTGGTTGCATAACAAACGACCCAGTGAAAAATTTCACACAATGTATCTAATCACCCATTTTATTTTTACGCAAGCTTAAAAGCACACACATGCAAACTATGCTTGGATTTGAATTTTACTTTTAAACAAGCTTAAAAGCACACATGTCAACAGATATGCAAACTATGCTTGGAAACAGGGAAAATGGGCATGCCCCCCAACATGGTGTCTCAATTCGAGGTACATGCCCCCCAAGCTTCAGTCCATTGAAAAATGGAGTGAAGGTTCGAAACAAAAAATGAATTGAACAGGCACGTGTTTCATTATTTTAACGAGGTTGAAACACTAAAAGAACTATCCTCATACAACTTGTTTCATTGTTTTAGGAGCTTGACACAAGTGGAGGAACCATGCTCCAAGAACCTGGTTTCATTTTTTAAGGAGCTTGACACAGGAAGACGAACTATGCTTCGACCAGCTACTTGTCATGATGAACAGGAAGTCATGGCTTCCAAGAGTTCTGCACCAAATGGGAGAACAACATCTTGGAAATCAGGACCCAATGCCCCTAGCACACTATGCACGACAACATCTTCACTGGGTACAGGCACGGGGTAGGTAGCCACATAGTTGACCTGCAGTGGGGCAGATACAACGGGTGGATAAAAACCAGGAGGGGGTGATGGCGGGCCAGATGCCACATTAGGACCAAAGAACGAAAGCTGATCAATGGTCACGATCCATCCTTCACGCGGAAAACAGGCCACACGAAAAAGGGAGGAGACGAGCGGTCCCATGGCATAGGTGTAATCACGCCCCAAGAGCAGATTAAAATCCAAGGGGCCTGGAACGACCATCACGTCCATATGGACAGTTTTACCTCCCAAAGTAATAGGTAACCTTGGAAGGATCCCTAATGTTTGACTCGTCCTTCTGTTAAAAGTCAATAGACTTTGCGTAACGGGCGCAAGCAGCGGCGAACCGAAAGCTTGCCAGGTAGTTGAGGATAGAATACTAATAGAGGCGCCTTCATCTATAATGGTACTGGGTACGACCAGACCAAAAGCCTATACTGTGATCTCGAAAGGCACATAAGATGGAAGTTGGTATCTTGCAAATCGACTCCAATCAAAGGAAGCGACCAAACAACTCGGAGGGGCTACCATTCAACCTAGATGGTCTTCCCCTGGTGTTACAGAAGAAGGAGCATCCTCCGCGACCTCCATCTCGAAGGTGGGAGGGGGATCCTCTGGGACATCCATCATAAGAGGCAGAGGAGCAACTTCTTGAGGTATAGGGACAGGAGAATCTTTCTCCAAGTCCGAAGAATCTGAAGACACAAGAAGAACCTGAGAGATGTGAGGTCCACTCTCAATGGAAAAGACCTGGTGCACCATAGACGGGGCCAGTTCAACCGATCCCACGACCAATGATTGTTCGAGGATGGATTCCTGAATTTGAATTTCCGATGGAGCGAGATTGACCAAAGATGACTCTTGACCAATCATAGGATCAACTGGCGGAGGACTCAAAGAAAGCCATTTATAACTAGCCGAAAGGCATGGTGTAGAAATGGTTGCATTGTCTAAGACTCGCTTGGCTTCATCCATATAAGGACAAAGGTGAATGGCATGGTTCCCTTCACACAACTTACAGGGACTGGTGATGTTACCCTGCTTCTTAGGAGCCTTATCAGTGCCAATTGGGGGTGTGCCCCCAACCTGACTCTCGGAAGTCAAAGGCAATGGCGGAGGGCCGTTGGACCATGCTTCAAGCACCTTGGGAGTGCCAGGGCAGTCTCGAGGCAGATGGTCTCCCGTGCGCAACATGCAAGGGAACTTGACTTTCCGTGGAGGGTTGGAGGGCTTATCAAGAGGAGATTTCTCAAAGGCAGTAGCTGTACATTTAGCCTCTCGCTTATCGGACTTCTTCTTCTTTGTCTTCTTCTTCTTCTTCTTAGCCACTTGGTTACTCGAATCCAGACTTTCACCAGGCGAAGTAGAAGATGAGGACGCAGAAATAGGCGAATAAGGGGAGAGGTCCACCTTGGAATCAACATGATGTTGTTCCGGCGGAGGAACTGATTAAACAATAGTGGAGACATTCGGGACTACAGAGGTTGAGAACAACCAAACAGGAAACCCAATAGTTAACCCAGGAAGGGACAACGTTTCCATGTAAGGAGAACCAACATTCCCAAAAGGAGGAAAATGACCAGGATTCCCTTCTGAGGGGATTCCTTGGTTGGTAAACTCTGAAAAAGTTGCCATCAAAACTCAAGACCACAGATGGGCTGAAAAAGAGTCAAGACACACGATCAAACGGTCAACAAGTAAAACCTAGCAGGGTGTGTGATCGCGGGTGATTAATTTTTTACCACATCCAAAAATAAGAAACTTCACCGTTTCATGTTTTAAGAGTCGAGAAATGGTTGAAAAGGTGACTCTATCTCTTTCAGATTTGACACAAGCGTGAAAGGACAAGTGCTTGGTGATCCTTTCAAATTTAGGGAGTCAGATATGATCAAAATGACTTCTTAGGCATGCTAGGCAAAAGGGTGTACCAAATAACCGCGAACTGCAATATACACCTTGGTTCCAATAATGAAAGAGAAATCAACCAAGGACTTTCCGTACGTGCGGGCAATCTCCCCGAATGCTGTGTTCGGTGTATCACGGGTATAGGGCGGTAGACTTGGCTTCCTATGGATAAAGGATCAAAACCTAGAGGGGTCTCCCTTTATATACTCGACGGTACGGGGAGCACAAGTCCGTACTAGCGCTGTCTAAAGCCAAAAGGCGAGCGACAGCTACTAGGTTTTAAGACGCCGGAACATGTCTCTAGCCTAGACCTCTAAATGTGTTTCGTTAGATTTCAATGCTGCCTTAGTGTAAATTGAGTAGATTTTAAAGTTGATCTTCAATTGTGTTTCAGTTTTCAGGCCCTAACGAATGTGATGTCTCAAAAAACTCCTAAATGCAATCTATATGCCACAGTATATCATTTTGTTCGATGAAAGATAGCTACAGTAGAGTTGAGAGCTTTTTACACAAACAAAATGATCAGAAGACAATCAATGATACCTCTAATGCAACTAATGAAATAAAAACTTTCCTTTCAAACATCACTAATCACTAATAACAATTAAAAGTTTTTAATTTGCATTAATCAATCAAAAGCAAAAGATATTTTTGTTCTTTTTATGTATCTTCAATGTTTAATAACACAATGCACTAAACAAATGAAAACAATGAGAAAGCAATTTGAGAAATGATAATGAAAGAGAAAAACAAACCAATCTCACTTAATGACGCAACAATCAGATCTCAAACTGACCAATCAGTCTCTCAAAACCAAGAAAAGTCCAAAAGAGACTAATGAGCCGTGTAATCTAGGCCCAATATGAAGCAAAGCAAAATTCAAATGAAAAAAAACCCAATCACTCGAAAATCCCAATAAAATGGTAAACAACCACCAAAAGAATGCAGAGGGGCAATCAGAAGGTTGATTGGACTAACAAGAAACCAAAACTCCCAAGGAGGGCTCGACACAAAGAGGCCACTAGATGCCTTAGGGCTCCATCATGAAATCGATAGAAAATGGCGAACAACTAAAGGATGAAGGAAAAAAACCATTCAAACAGGACTCCAACACATCCTAGCAGTCGAAAAACCCAAACAAAACACACTGACTAGGCTCAGAAAGCTCAAAATCAAGCAAACCCTAGCAGTCTACAGGCCTGGCACGACTGTCAGGCTGAAACTAGCGCCTTTTTAGGATTGGCACGAGTAATACATTGACAACTAGCGCCACGTGGCGTGACTGTTACACGAATAATTGCGCCAGTCAAGTTTGCTATGCCAAAATAAAAAAAAATGAGCAATCCAAATACAGACAAGTGATGACAAGGCTAGAGAAAAGCCAAACAAACAGAAAAACCAAGTCCAAAGGGCTAATGAAGCAAGAAAAGCCGAGCAATTGACCAAAAAGAGAAGACAACACTCCAAGTCATTCAGTCCGCAAACCAAACAGGAGATTGACTAAAGCAGCGTTGATCTACTCCGCTAATGCAAAGAAAAAGAGTTTCGAAGGCTATCTGGTTGTACTTCAGGCTCCATCTATGGTTTACAAATTAAACAATAAGCTGATTCCCCAGTGGAGTCGCCAAATTGTTGGAGAGGTAAATCCCCTCTGTGGACAGAGGCGATCCCTGCTAGCCCAGATCGGGTCTAGCAACAATTAAACATGCTACAGTGCAGGTTCCTAATTGTAAATAAACCGACTTGCAGGGAAGGCTTACCTGGAATCCAACGCTGTCGTTTGTAGAAGAGGTGGTGCTCCCGTTCCTTTGCCTTGGTAGATCACAATCCTCACGATCTCCGTGATCAGACACCTGCACATGCAAGAAACAACACAAACACAAGCATACAATCCAGTACATACAACTATATGTCAGTCGAAGACGACATAACTCATGAACATAATCAAGAACAAGAGTGGAACCATAACAAATAGTCGCTTAACATTAATGAGTCAAAAGAAGAATACAACCATAGCTTCGACACAGCATTCCCCTTTGATTGATCGTCAGCACAACATGTCTCGATAAGCCTGTAAAAGAAGGGACAAGCCTATCTCTCCGGGTACTCGATAATAGTCTCCTTGCTTGGATTTGGCCTTAAGGAATCAAGAAGGCTCTTGTAGCATAAGGGTATGAAAGCTCTTGGGAACTTGGAGATTAGCCTGCCATGGAGAAGAGCAAGCTTTTATAGAAGGAGGAAGGGGAGTTGGGATCCCTATGATTATGGGATTGGCCCTATCATCAAGGAAGCTTCCATGAGAGGTGGAAAACCACTTCCTCTCTATGGAAATCCGTAGCCAAACCTCCCAACTCAAGATAGATATCAGTCCAGGAATTTGTTAGGACGAAACTTCCGCCTTTTATTTTTTAAAAAAACCTCTTAATATGGTTGGCGCGGGTGCGGCTCTATGACAGAGCGCCAATTGGCGCACCCTCTTTGGAGGATTTTCCCTCTTGGCGCGAGGGCTGAACTGTGGAACCACGCCAATGGAAAAAGAGCTATTTTTAAAATTTTTGCAGGGAGATGTCTTCAGGCAAGTGGAAGCTCATCTTTAGAGGGGTGCAATGAAAGTATTTGCAAGTCTTGTTTCTGCTCACAGGTCACAGAATGAGCCCTCCAATGTGCGGGATGGGGAATGGTAGGGACGGTGACAAATTACTGTGTAACAGATGTCCCCCCCCCCCGTACGTGCAGGCAATCTCCCCGAATGCTGTGTTCGGTGTATCACGGGTATAGGGCGGCAAACTTGGCTTCCTATCGATAAAGGATCAAAACCTAGAGGGGTCTCCCTTTATATACTCGACGGTACGGGGAGCACAAGTCTGTACTAGTGCTGTCTAAAGCCAAAAGGCAAGCGACAACTACTAGGTTTTAAGACGCCGGAACATGTCTCTAGCCTAGACCTCTAAATGTTTTTCGTTAGATTTCAATGCTGCCTTAGTGTAAATTGAATATATTTTAAAGTTGATCTTCAATTACGTTTCAGTTTTCAGGCCCCAACGAATGTGCTGTCTCAAAAACTCCTAAATGCAATCTATATGCCACAATATATCATTTTGTTTGATGAAAGCTAGCTACAGTAGAGTTTAGAGCTTTTTACACAAACAAAATGATTAGAAGACAATCAGTGATACCTCTAATGCAACTAATGAAACAAAAACTTTCCTTTCAAACGTCACTAATCACTAATAACAACGAAAATTTTTTAATTTGCATTAATCAATCAAAATCAAAAGAGATTTTTTTTCTTTTTATGTATTTTCAATGTTTAATAACACAATGCACTAAACAAATGAAAACAATGAGAAAGCAATTTGAGAAATGATAATGAAAGAGCAAAAAAAACCAGTCTCACTTAATGACGCAACAATCAGATCTCAAACTGACAAATCAGTCTCTCAAAACCAATAAAAGTCCCAAAGACACTAATGAGCCGTGTAATCTAGGCCCAAAATGAAGCAAAGCAAAATTCGAATGAAAAATAATCCAATCACTCGAAAATCACAATAAAACAATAAACAACCACGAAAAGAATGCAGAAGAGTAATCAGAAGGTTGACTGGACTAACAAGACACCAAAACTCCCAAGGAGGGCTTGAAACAAAGAGGCCACTAGATGCCCTAGGGCTCCAACATGAAATCAATAGAAAACGGCGAACAACCAAGGATGAAGGAAAAAAACCAGTCAAATAGGACTCCAACACATCCAAGCAGTCGAAAAACCCAAACAAAACACACTGACCAGGCTCAGAAAGCTCAAAATTAAGCAAACCCTAGTAGTCTACAGGCCTGGCACGACTGTCAGGCTAAAACTAGCGCCTTTTTAGGATTGGCGCGAGTCATACATTGAAAACTAGCGCCACGTGGCATGACTGTTACGCGAATAACCACGCCAGTCAAGTTTGCTATGCCAAAAAAAAAAAAAAATGAGCAATCCAAATACAAACAAGTGATGACAAGGCTAAAGCAAAACCAAAAAAACAGAAAAACCAAGTCCAAAGGGCTAACCGAGCAAGCAAAGCCGAGCAATTGACCGAAAAGAGAAGACAACACTCCAAGTCGTCCAGTCCGCAAACCAAACCAGAGATTGACTGAAGCAGCGTTGATCTAATCCGCTAATGCAAAGAAAAAGCGTTTCGAAGGCTATCTGGCTGTACTTCAGGCTCCATCTATGGTTTACAAATTAAACAACAAGCTGATTCCCTAGCAGAGTCGCCAAATTGTTGGAGAGGTAAATCCCCTCTGCGGACAGAGGCGATCCCTACTAGCCCAGATCGGGTCTAGCAACAATCAAACACGCTACAGTGCAGGTTCCTAATTGTAAATAAACCGACTTGCAAGGAAGGGTTACCTGGAATCCAACGCTGTCGTCTATAGAAGAGGTGGTGCTCCCATTCCTTTGCCTTGGAAGATCATAATCCTCATGATCTCCGTGATCGGACCCCTGCACATGCAAGAAACAACACAAACGCAAGCATAAAATCCAGTACATACAACTATATGTCAGTCGAAGAGGACATAACTCATGAAAATAATCAAGAACAAGAGTGGAACTGATCCAGATTTATGCAGGAACACAAAAAAATATAGAAATAACCATGAACATAGAGATGCAGCGGAAATAATGCTTCATTTCATTAATATCAAATAACAGAACTATGCTTACAGGCATAATGGAAATAAAATAGCTAGGGTGCTGGTAGCGAATCTATGAGAAGAGATGTGATGGCTACAGACCTCTGAACTGTGTTACAATGAGGCTCGAGGGCCTATTTATTGTTGAGAAATAATGTAGAATCTGAAACGTCCAAAAACCTAACCGTAGGAGATGAGGCACCAAAACTGTGGGCGCCCGTTTGGGTAAATTGGTGGTTCAACTTCCCGGGGGCATAACTTTGGCACCTGATCTCCGTTTGACGCGCTCAATAGCTCTTTAGAAATATCTTTCCGAGGACTTCAATTTTTGAATGAGAAACATCCATGGACCCATGTTTCTCTCCGTTTTCCCAAAAAATGTCGTTTAGGGCCTCAAAACGGCTCTGGAAGTTCAGGACCCGAAAAACTGCTAAAAATAGTAAGTTTTGTTGCAACTTGAAAATTGAAAGAATTGAAGATGGGGGTTCAAATGGAATAGGTGGGTGGCCACCAATATCCACATGGATCATTAAGCCCCCAAAACGGCTCCGAGAGTGGAGGACTCGAAAACCTGCTAAAAATGGTAAGTTGTGTTGAATGTGAAAAGTTGCAAGAATTGATGGTGCTGGTCCAAATGGAATAGGTGGGTGGCCACCGATATCCACCTGGATCATTCCTCCCTCCTTAGGAAGCAATGGTCCCCATTGCGTTGAGATCCTCCATGAGATGAGGCAAATTCTATTGAACTGAGTATTAGATGTGTTGAAGATGTCATGGACCTGCGGGTGGACATGCTGGATGCGTTTAGTAAATTTGGTTTCTTTATCAGCCTCATACAGTACATGTTTGGATTTTGTATGCGTAGTTGCAAGATGTATGGCAACATCATGTGGTGGTGCATTGGGAGTCAGATCAATGGAGTGCTTGTCCTGACAGTGTAGAGGAACCTCTATGAGTGAGGAGAAATTGTCATCATATTCCTCCATGACTTTGTCCATCTGCTGCAGCCGTGAAAGGGAGCCCTGTTTCGAGGTTATGGCCACAATATTCTTCTTTCCCTGTGAGTGAGTCATAAGGAAAATGAATTTCCTAGTCTGGGAAACAATCTTACTGCGTTGTTTTGCAGTAGTCAAAGAGATGGTAGGAGGCGATACTACCTCCGGTATCCTGTACAAGTTATTTCCCAAAGTAATAATAACAGCATGAGGCCTAGACTCATACACAGCATGTCGCCTCCACAAGTATGGTTGGCCTAATAATACATCAGATACTTCAAGAGGAGCAACATCACACAATACCTCATCTGTGAATGGCTTGATACTGTATGGAAGTCGGCACTACTGGCAGATGTGGAGATCTCTCCCTGGGTGGAGCCACCCGATGGTATACGGCTGCGGGTGTGCTATGGTTGGTAGGTCAAGCCGCTTCGCGACGTTTGCTGAAATGAGGTTCTTTTGGCTTCTGCTATCGACGAGAAACTATAGTGGAGAACCCTTCACCCACATCTGCGACTGGAAGAGGCGCTCCCCCTCCTCTGGATCCTCTGGACCCTCCTTCTCAATCTTGGTGGTGGCAACAATGGCACTGGGATCTGCATCAATGATCTGCTTCCCTTTGTCATTGCCTTTGTCTGGTTCTAACTCAGGATTAGAAAATGCATCTGATTCGGGTGCCTTTAGTTCAGCCACCAAAGACTGTTTGGCCCAACACTCGTTTGTGCTGTGAGTGGGGCTGTTATGAAATTCACACCACTTCCCTGTGTCCTTATTTGGATTTGTGGTTTTGTTCTGAGTCGCATTGCTTTTTCCTTGCCCCTTGTTCTTCAGTTCAGGGGCACCTTTCGGATTCGCAGATCCAAAGTCTCGCTTCTTCTGCTTATATTTCTGCTCGATCTTGGCGGCATAGCGATATGCCGTGCCAAGCGATGTAATGTCGAGGAACTCCATTTCCTCCTTAATGTGTTTGTGCAGACAGCCGTGGTACTTGAGCACCAAATGTCTCTTTGAATCTTTAATACCCAACTTTGTGCGCAGGGTATGGAACATATTCGTCAGTTCGTGCACATCTTGATCCTTTTGTTGCCGCAACATGGTCCATTGGATGTATTTTTCCTCATAGCTCCCCATGGGGTAATATTGTTCCTTGATGCCATCTCGGAATGAATTCCAAGTGGGTGTGGTCGAGAACAGAGAGGGTTCCCCTTCGCCCTCTTGCTCACGATATGTTTCCCACCAGTCTTTGACATGGGGGGTGGCTTTGAGGAGTGCAAAAATAATCTTTTCTTGGTCAGAGAAGTCATGGACCAAGAAATACCCTTCCAACAAATTTAACCATCTATCTACAGCATCTGCATCTATTTTTCCTTCAAATATAGGAATGTCAAAGTTTACCTGTACCTTGAAGGGAGTGGCGCCTCCAGAGTGGCTGTTGGATGTAGATGCGCCATATGTGGGCAGTCGTTGAAGGATTTGAGCAAAGTTATCCATCATCGCATTCCTTTGTTTCTCAAGGGCCTCCTCGAGCAGTATTTTGATAGGATCTCCTGCTCCCTCGTCTTTCTTTTCTTCCGCCATGGGAGGTCGTTGGGGTTTGCGAGGTTGATCTTACAAGGGTTCAACCAGATCGAGCCCTAACTCCTTATACCCTGACCGCGTTGGGGACATGCAAAGAAAAACAAAGAAAGAGCAGACCCGCTCTAATACCACTGATCCAGATTTATGCAGGAACGCAAAAAAATATAGAAATAACCATGAACATAGAGATGCAGCGGAAATAATGCTTCATTTCATTAATATCAAATAACAGAACTATGCTTACAGACATAATGGAAATAAAATAGCTAGGGTGCTGGTAGCAAATCTTTGAGAAGAGATGTGATGGCTACAGACCTCTAAAATGTGTTACAATGAGGCTCAAGGGCCTATTTATTGTTGAGAAACAATGTAGAATCTGAAACGTCCAAAAACCTAACCGTAGGAGATGAGGCGCCAAAATTGTGGGCGCCCGTTTGGGTAAATTGGTGGTTCAACTTCCCGGGGGCATAAGTTTGGCACCCGATCTCCGTTTGACGCGCTCAATAGCTCGTTAGAAATATCTATCCGAGGAATTAAATTTTTGAACAAGCAACATTGATCCATGGACCCATGTTGCTCTCCGTTTTCCCAAAAAATGTCGTTTAGGGCCTCAAAACGGCTCCGGAAGTTCAGGACCTGAAAAACTGCTAAAAATAGTAAGTTTTGTTGCAACTTGAAAATTGAAAGAACTGAAGATGGGGGTTCAAATGGAATAGGTGGGTGGCCACCAATATCCACATGGATCATTAAGCCCCCAAAACGGCTCCGAGAGTGGACGACCCGAAAACCTGCTAAAAATAGTAAGTTGTGCTGAATGTGAAAAGTTGCAAGAATTGATGGTGCTGGTCCAAATGGAATAGGTGGGTGGCCACCGATATCCACCTGGACCAGGAACCATAAAAAATAGTCACTTAACATTAATGAGTCAAAAGAAGAATACAACCATAGCTTCGACGCAGCATTCCCCTTTGATGGGTCGTCAGCACAACATGTCTCGATAAGCCTGTCAAAGAAGGGACAAGCCTCTCTCTCCGGGTACTCGACAATCGTCTCCTTGCTTGGATTTGGCCTTAAGGAATCAAGAAGGCTCTTGCAGCATAAGGGTATGAAAGCTCTTGGGAACCTGGAGATTAGCTTGCCATGGAGAAGAGCAAGCTTTTATAGAAGGAGGAAGGGGAGTTGGGATCCCTATGATTATGGGATTGGCCCTATCATCAAGGAAGCTTCCATGAGAGGTGGCAAACCAATTCCTCTCTATGGAAATCCGTAGCCAAACCTCCCAACTCAAGATAGATATCAGTCCAGGAATTTGTTAGGACGAAGCTTCCTCCTTTTATTTTTAAAAAACACCTCTTAATATGGTTGGCGCGAGTGCGGCTCTATGATAGAGCGCCAATTGGCGCGCCCTCTTTGGAGGATTTTCCCTCTTGGTGCGAGGGTTGAACTATGGAACCGCGCCAATGGAAAAAGAGCTATTTTTAGGATTTTTGCAGGGAGATGTCTTCAGGGAAGTGGAAGCTCATCTTCAGAGGGGTGCAATGAAAGTATTTGCAAGTCTTGTTTCTACTCACAGGTCACGGAATGAGCCCTCCAATGTGCGGGATGGGGAATGGTAGGGATAGCGATAAATTACTGTGTAACACCTGATTTTCATAAACCTTCTCTACCTTTATTGTTAAAATGAGGAAGAATTCAAAAAACCATGTCATAAATCATAAGTGATCATAGGGTGGAAATGTACCTTAATTCCGGCCCAACATACTCCCTTGCTTACCTATTTGCATTTCCTCGTGCAAACATATGGTTGAGATGTAACAACGTTAAGGAGTAGGCAAGGTAGACCTTTTCCTTGTATGCTTTGAAACCTTGTTTCTGTCTAATTCTTGCAAAGGCAGTGGTTGTGTACCCTTCTGGAAATTTGTACACATGATCATAGCCCTCAGGAGGATACCAGATAAGAGGGCATCTTTATCTACATCCTAACCATGCAGGACCCATCCTGAAGACCAAGTTACTATACGAGAGAAATCTGGAGGTGGCTGCCTTGAAATTTCTGTAGCCAAATGGCTCTCTATTCTTTACATTGTTGGTGGAGGCCATCCATATTTGTTTAGTTGATGCCAGGGCTGCCTCCTAAATGTTTTCAAAATATTCTCGTCCATTTTCTATGATGTCTTTATGGATGGGTCCCAACTTGGTCCTTACACCTTTCCTTTTCATGAAGTTCTTATGTTGGATAAGCAGTTACAGGGGTTTTTTAGGCTCACCTCTGACCCACAGGTCTAAGCCATGCTCTCTCTTTTGGAATATGTTATAGGCTTTGGCCCACCTAATCTGATAGGCTTAACGAATGACAGGAAGGCTTGAAACTGAACATCCCCTATAAAGGGACTACGATTGTTGTCTGTGTCCTCTTCTGAAATAAATCGTGCATGTAGAGTTCACATAAAAGGTGTTGGAACTGTTCATCTTGCTCGTTGTAGTAGTGGATGAACTCTTCTATGGTTTTGAAATTTGTGGACTTCCCTGCCCCGAAGGCCTTGATTTTCAGCAGCAAATATCGCTATGTTAAGAACAAGGCATAGTTGGTGGTTGGTGCCCTGCATGTTAGTGCATCATAATACAAGGAAAAAATCATAGTTATTTGTTTCTTGCCCTGCTCCACCTATTCTTGTGCCATTTTTACCTTTGCCTGCTCCTCTCTGAGTTGGGAAAATGTTTCATCTTCTGTAGTGGAAAGTTTTGTGAATTTCTTTAGTAGTGCCTAATATTCTTGTGCTGGTACTACCTCCTTTTTTCACTGTGCCAACTCATGCTGTGTTCCAATTAACTCATTATACCATTTTTGGTTGGCAGATCTTTCAACTAGAGAGGCATGGGCAGGGGTTTTATCCGTTTGGGTACCATTTTCATTGGTGAATTCTTGCCTAGTTTGGACAGAGGCTTCAAGAATGTCCATTGTGTCTGTTTGTAACTCACTTTCAAAGGTGCTTGCTAAGTCAGTCTGAATCCCAACCTCAACAGTATCTACTAGGTCAGTCTGTATTCCAGCCTCAGTAGTGTCTAACAGATTGGGGCTCAGTTCTGTTTGGGTTTCGGCTCCGGTCAATTATTTCTTAGTATTCTGGGCCTTATTTACCTCCTTCAACTATTTCCTTAACTGCTTCACCATTTTCTTCAATATTTTGCAGGTCCTACTTAGTTTCTTAATCTTCGTTTCAGCTGTACTCTCACCTGACCTGATTTCAGCAGGTGGTGGAGGAGCATCATTCTCTTTTTCAAGGACGGTGCTGCCAACCTCAGGGTGGTATACGGTGGTGTTTTCTACTTGTAATTCTGAGTTTAATTATGTATGAAGGTCCTGAATGGGTGGGACAATGCTACCTTCAGGTGTCAAAGGAATTGTTTCTATCCTTGTGTTTTTTTCCAAAGGGACAGTGTCTCCTGACTGATTTTCTGATTCCGCTCTCCCCCCTACCTGCCCTTTAGTATTTATTTCATAATTCTTGAGAGGTGACGGAGCCCCAATGGCATGTGATTCCTCTTGGTAGGGTAGGACCTTGGTATGGCCAAAAATACTGGTAGTGGCAGACTTGTCTATAGGTTCCTCTTGCTCTTCGGCTTCCGATAGGCTTCTAGATTCATGGCCTGCCCTCATTTTCTCCAGGAATCGAACCATCTCTTCCTCGTAGTCTTGCAAGGGTGCATTTTGAGGGATTGAAGGTAGTGAACGGGATGGCCCTGCCTCCTCTATGAAGTCTGAGGTTCCCTGATGTGTTTTGGACCACTTTTTCCTACTTGGTTCTGAGGTTGCAGTGTGGGTCCTTTTCCTTCTAGGTATGTCTACCTTGGGGAGCTCAATTTTGGTTTCACCAGGGTTTTCCTCAGGTACCTATGTGTCAGGGTCAACAAAATTGTCCTAGGCTATCTGCTGCTTGTCCAACTCATGTAAGGTGATTAATTTGATTAGCCCGTGGTGACTAACAACTACTTGGGGGTTTTTAGCTCTTCTTATTCGAACAACAGTGTCATGCAATATGGAATTTAAGAAAGTAGGCAAGTTAACTAAAATATTTTTCTTAAGTAAAGCTAAAAGTTTAAGTTGACGAGGTTTTACAACGTCTTGGCGTCTATCACATGTAATGAATATTTGAATGAATGTCGTCAGTTCCTGCCATGGTTGGCGTAGAGAGGTAGGGTTAATCCCTTTTTCTTTTCACTCCAATGGCTCTTCCGGATCCTGATATGCTGAAACTGCCTCTTGTAAGAGGAGATGTTTCTCTATCCATCTCCCTCCTTCCGCTAGTATTCTGGAGACTTCGGCAATAATTTCCTCTATGACTGGTATAACTCTTCCCTTGATTCTGGTCTGCCCCTCTTGCAGGTTTTGCAAAAACTCAATTGCTACTTCTGTATCAAATCCTTGTAATTAGTGTACATATGCCAACCAGTAGGCTTGTTGGAGGGTAGCGCTAGCTGCATCTCAAATCGAGAAGTTCGAAGGTTAGTTCCGAAGAGAATTTTCTCCCATGGTTTGTATGTTTCTCTGTGTTTTTTCTTCTGATTGTATTCTCTCTCAGCTCTGTTGTTTCGAATGGATGTTGTATGCAAGAGAAAGAGCGATTGCGGTCCTGTGCAGGTAACTTCATGCCTTAATTGCGATGCTCTTCTAGTCTTATCGTATATATAACAGGATTTGTTCAGAATTTTCACATGCTTGCTAATTTATGACTAATTACACCCCCTCCATCAAAGTAAGGGCGCCCACATCCTCAAGTACAAGAGGGATCTGGCCAGTCATGAATGTGAATGAGGAATGTCAGGATTCGAAAATCATGGCCTGTATGTGAGACAGGAGGTTGTGGCTTTTAAAGTTTCAAGGGATGAGGAGTAATTGAGTAATTATGAGCATACACAGTGTAAAGGTCGGATTTGGAATTTTTGACATGAATGCATCTCGTGTGGAAGTGACCGGAGAGGGAGAGAAAATAGTATAACTATTATTATGATATGATGTCCTTCTTTAATGATAAGTGTGTTGGAAGCAAGACTGAGATAGGTAATGATTGGCGTTGTCATCCCGAGGTTCAAAAATGTAAGCATAACTCCCTTATAGTTATTTATGTGGTATATTAGAATCATCACTAATTTGAGTAGTGGCTTATGGAATAAGGATGGAATAGAAGGATATATGCAAGAGTATTCTTCTATTAAAGAAAAATACTCTCATACCATAAGCAAAGCCACTGCTGCCAGCAGGCGTTCATAGTCACAACAGGGTTGCTATGTTAACCCAAAAATGAGCCAAAATCCTTATGTAAAAATAGTTAGGATGCCAATTTTGTGGAGATATCACCATGCTGGTATGATATCTAGATAACCATAGTGCCACTCACCAGATCTGTAGCAAAGTGATCAAGTTGGCTCGTGATGAGACCTCCTATCCTTCAAGAAGTTGAGAAGGTCATTACCCTGGTGTGGTGACCATTGTGGGCATGCCATTTACTAAGATCTTATGAACATGGTAGGTTGGCTTGTAATGAGACCCCCTATCCTATTTTGAAAATTTTCATGTAAGCATAGTATTATTTTTTTTGAAACATAAGTATTTCGATTTATAAGGAGGTCACTGTGCTAGTGTGATGGCCAGATAGTCACAGTGCCATTCACTAGGATTGTAATAGAGTGATCAGGCCAGCTCGTGATGAGACCTCCTATCCTTCAAGTAGATGAGAATTTCATTACTCTGGTGTGGTGGCCATTGTGGGCATGTCACTTGTTAAACCCTTATGATCATTGTAAGCTAGCTCATGATGAGACCCCTTACCCTCTCTTAAAAATCTGCATGAAAACATAATATTTATTCTTTATAAATGAAGGGAGGCTCATTAAATCCTTAAGAGTTAGGGATGGTGAGAGAAGTAAAAAAATGTTGATACAATTAATATCCCTTATTCCTATTTCTTCATATCGTAGGGAAATACTACTCGAAAGTGAAGAAATATGTACCATCATAAGATCATGTATTGTATGACAACAAAATTGAGATGGGAATGACTTAGCCTTTGATTTCATATATGTATATTGTCAGCTTCTAGTTTATAGATTATAGTTTCAAAGAATCATCATATTGGTAACTTTTACTACATTCCTCCTTTCTTCCACTATCACTTCCTCCTGCGAGATGCCTCTCATAGCTAAGGTGTGGATCGAGGGGAATATCGACAAAAGAAGGAAATAAAATGTAAAAATAAGGTTGTTCAATCTGACTGAAAAAAATCTATTCAATTAGATTAAATAGTAGTCATCTAAAGAGTTTGAACAGCAAAGGGAAAAATGCGAAAAGCCGACTATTCAATCGTATTGAATAGCAGTTGTTCAATTGGATTGAACAACAATCGTTCGAAGAGTTTGAACAGCAATAAAAATGAAAAAAAAACACGGTTTTTCAATCCTATTGAACAACAGTTGTTCAATTGGATTGAACAGCAGTAGTTCAAAGAGTTTGAACAAAAATAAAAACGCAAAAAAACACGACTGTTCAATCTGATTAAACAACAACTGTTCAATTGGATTGAACAACAGTCGTTCAAAGAGTTTGAACATCAAAAGAAAAATGAAAGAGGAAAAGAATACATTTTCAGGCATGAATAATGTACAACAAAATAGGACTAGAAATTGTAAAAAAACTATATACATTATTTATAAATAATGGTAGAAAACTCTCATGTAATTGAGGTTGTGGGCCCCCTTCAGCCACAACTTGGATGGTAGGATCGTTTCGTACCTACTGGCAAAAAAATTCCTTTGTGAGCAGTTTGCGATACAGGCGCACTCTGTGCCCATTTACTCGAAATGTAGAACCAGACCCATCTATGGTGGTCAAGGTGAGTGTACCATTGTTGTGTACTTCTTGAATTTCGTATGGATTGAGCCACCTTGTTTGCAATTTTCCTAGAAAATCTTGGAATCTGGAGTCATAGAGGAGTGCCCAATCTCCTTTTCGAAATATCTTCATCTTGATGAGGTTATCATGCCACTTAGCTCGTTTTTGTTGGACGATCTTTGTTCGTTGTACAGCTAGTAGCTTTATTTCATCTAGCTCGTTTATTTGTTGGAGCCTTTTAATCTGGGCTTCTGTTAAGACCAACCCTACCTCCTAGGTTGTTCTTAGAGTCTTGATTTCAAACTCAATAGGGAAAATAGGCTCTCTCCCAAATACTAGATGATATGGGGAGTATCCAGTGGTGTTCTGGAAGGTTGTGTGATAGGCCCATAAGGCTTCTGGTAATCTGGTGGCCCAGTCTCGGCGATGTGTTGATACAATTTTGGTAAGAATTTCTTCCAGAACTTTGTTGGTTCTTTCGACCTACCCGTTTGCCTGCGGGTGGTAAGGAGATGTAACTCTATGGATGATATGGTGATTTTTTAGGGTGGTCGTAATTTTATTACCTACAAACTATGCTCCCCCATCAGTTATCACTTCCATATCATACGAACAACTCAAAAAGGAAATTAATCACAAATTCCTTCATGGCTCTTGATAAGGCCACTGCTTCTACCCATTTCGTCACGTAATTAGTGGCAACCAATATGTAGGTTTTCTAGTTTTATGGTGGGTTGAATGGCCCAATGAAATATATTTCCCACCTCTCGAATGGTTCTATCACCAATTGTGACTGCAAAGGAATTTCATTTGCTTGGCCTGGCCAACCCATTCTTTGGTAGCTATCACAGGCTTGGACATATTTTTTCGCATCTTTGAAAATCATAGGCCAATAGTAGCCTAATTGTAACACTTTTTTCCCTGTTATGCGATCTGCGAAATGGCCACCACAAGGCTCATCGTAACAAGCCCGTAGGATGTCATATATTTTGTCCTCCCTGATGCATCTGCGTATGTGCATGTCGGGCCCCGTATGGAACAGGTATCCACCGATCCAGGAGAACCTTGCGCTGCGTTTTACAATTAGTTTCCATTCTCTTGATGTTAAGTGTCTGGGCAGCTTTCCTACTACCAAGTAATTTGCCACGTCTGCATACCATGGCATTTTTACCGCTACCGCAAACAGATTTGCGTCAGGAAACTAATCATCAACTGCTAGCATATCGTCTGTCTTTGGAACCCTAGACAGGAAGTCTGCAACCACGTTTTCCTTTCCTGGATGATCCTTGATAGTTATATCAAATTCCTGCAGTAGCAGCAACCAACGAGTTATTCTCCCATTCGTGATTGGTTATTAGCTAAATATCTAAAGGCAGAGTGATCAATATACAGGAGTACTTGATAGCTAGTTATATAATGTCTAAATTTATTAATAGCATAAATGACAGCTAAGAACTCCTTCTCAGTCACTGTATAATTTAACTCAGCAGGAGTGAGGTTTTTGTTGATATAATAAATAGCATAAGGCTTTTTGTCTTCTTCTTGGCGAAGAACTGCCCCTATTGCTATGTCGGATGCATCTGAAGAGATCTGAAAAGAAAGTTTCTAGTTAGGCCCTCGTAGAATTGGTGTTGTTGAGACCAGTTTCTTTAAATTAGCAAAAGAGGTGTCACATTTATCAGTCCAGTGGAATTCAACATTTCCAGTCAATGCATACAAAGGTGCAGCTATTTGTGAATTTTTTTTTATAAATCTGCGATAATATCCTGCATATCCCAAAAAATTGCGTACCTCTGTTTTTGTACAAGGTGTGGCTAATAGAAGGATTACTTCTATTTTTGTTGGATCTACCTATATGCCAGCTGCAGAGATGTAGTGACCTAGGATTGCTCCCTCAGTCATCATCATGTGACACTTTTCATTGCTTAAACATAACCTAGTAGCAATACATCGCTCCAACACCTTTTCTAGAATTTCTAAAGCTTGATCAAAGTCCTAGCCATATGGTGTGAAGTCATCGATATAGATTTCAAGCCCCTCATTTATTAAGTCAGAAAAAATGTTGATTATGCCTCTTTGAAATGTTGTTGGGGCATTACATAGCCCAAATTGTAAAACTCTGTAATAAAAGGTACCCCATGGGCAGGTAAAGGTTGTCTTATCCTATTCTTTAGGGGCTATTTGGATTTTATTGTAACCATTGAACCCGTCAAGAAAGGAAAAGAATTTTTTCCCTGCCAATGTGTCAAAGACTTGGTCAATGAAATGGAGGGGGAAGTGGACTTTCTGTGTTGCTTTATTCAGTTCTCTGTAATCCATGCAGATTCTTAATTTCCCATTCTTTTTAGGGACGACTATTAGAGGTGAGACCAATTTGCTATCTGAAATAGGATAGATGAACTTTACATCTAGCAGTTTTTGCAGCTCATCTCTTACAATATATTTTAAGTGTGGGTTTAGCCTTCACTGAGGTTGTCTAATGGGTAGAGCTTCCTTATCTGTATAAATGTGATGGGCGAAAATATGGGGATCTAAACCCTTCATGTCTGGGTAGTCCCAAGAAAATGCCCCTTTATGCTTCTGTAGAACTTTTATGAGCCTTTGCTTTTGGTTAGTATCCAAATTGCCATTGATGTTCAGGATCTTCCCTGGCTCAATCTCAATGGGTGTGTTGTTACGAACGGTGGATGTGGGAATATATTAATCCTCAAGGTCTGTCATGGGGTCCTCTTGAACTCCATATTCAAGGACTGTTTTCAACATTTGGCATTTTAAGTTTTCAAACGTGGGTGGATGATTCATAAAATTATTGATTACATTGTCTTCGGTTTGATTTTTAAATTCGAGAGCTTCTACTAATGTCAGAGGTGGTCGAATGTTTTTCTCCCAATATGCATATGGATGTTTGTGAATTTTTACCGTACGTAAGCTAGGTTTGGCAGGCGGATAAATAATGATGTTTTTTATGGAATCTCCTCTAGTGATGGTCATGCTGCTTGTTTTGCAACCTATGCAAGCATTGGTTGTTGCCATCCAAGGTGGCCCAAGAATCAATGGGTGCCCATCCATCCTGTTCTTTGGATTAATAACTAATAAATTGGCTAGATATTCCCATGAGTCTACTGATATTAGGATGTCCTGCACTATTCCTTCTAGCCTCATAACGGACCTGTTAGCAAGTTCTAGCAACATATTCGTTGGTTATAACGATGATATGCCTAGCTTTTTGCAGGCTCCCGTAGTTAGGATGTTAATGGCCACCCATAAGTCGACCAATGTGTTCGGAAAGGAATGTTCAGAGATCTACAAAGTTACTATGGAATTTCCTAGGTCTTCATATTTTATGGGCGGTTCCTTACCTAGTGATAAGTCAGATAGCATCCCTACCACATGAACGGTGGGTGCATCCTTTGTTTTTTTTACTTTATTTTTCCCACATAGCTCTTTAATTGTTTTTGCATAGATGGGAATGTCTTGTATGGCCTGGAGAAGATGAATTTTGATACAAAGGTTTCTTAAATCCGAAGAGGCTATAGGTCTAGGAAGAGTTAACCTTTCAGGGAATGGAGGTGGAAATACCCTAAGCTCTTCAGGTCTCCCTTAGTTAATCATGTCTTTCTCTTTCCCTACCTATGTTTCTATTATAT
The DNA here is from genome assembly GCA_034641835.2 of Pinus albicaulis. NCBI lineage: Eukaryota > Viridiplantae > Streptophyta > Pinopsida > Pinales > Pinaceae > Pinus > Pinus albicaulis. The sequence goes on along the minus strand of JAXQQM020080869.1, from coordinate 47,446 downwards.
TTTCTTGGCTAGGCTCCGTTGAAGTCCCAGGTTTGGGTTGAGGTGGGATCGCGACTTCTGCTGGTGATATAGTACGTCCTGATCTCAGCCTTAGTTTATTGCATTTCCTCAATTTAGTGTCAAGGTTTGGATCTTCTATGATCTAGATTAGCTGAACCGGTCTGTTATTGGGATTAGGATTGGGTTGAGTTGGTAATTGAGGATGTAGGTTAGGCTAAGGGTTGTGCTGAACTGGGTATGGAGCTGGAAGTGTAGGTTGATTCTAGACCCTTGCTCCTATTGGTAATTTGGTCATTCCCAGGGGCCGCTGCCAATTCTGAGGCCAATTAGTGGTTTGGGAAGGGGATGCTAGCCACTGGGCTTGGTATGGAGTGTTTTTCCAATAAGGAGGAGAACAAGGAAATCTTGGCCAATTATTCCCTGGTGATGGTTGTGTTGGCCAGTGTGGTATAGGAAACGACTAGGTCGACCAAGTAGAAAAATGGTTTTGATTTTTCCAAGCTGCTGCAAGGTTTTTCTAGTTAAATTGCGAGGGAGAAAAGCACTAGGGTGGGTCTTGAGGCATACCTAGTTGTGCCTACCATTTTCGACGCTAATTCATTAGTTAGATTGGTTCTGTCTCTTCCTTTACTTCTTTGAAAATCTCTTTCAGCCTCGGGAGTGAAGGGAAATGGTCTGTGGCATGGTCCTTAGTGCAGATGGCACATGTCTGAACTATGTCCAAGGGGCATTCCCTTTGGCCATGCTTCTTCCGACAGCGAGGGAAAAATATGGCCAAATTCTTCTCTGCTATAGCTTGCTTCTGCTTGGCTTGTAAGACATCAAGCTGTGTTGTCAAAGTACCCAAAATGTCATTTTTAAAATTTTCCAAGAGATTTCCAAACTTAGCTCTAGTTACGTTGCCACTAGACTGCTTAAGGTCCCTTTTTATTGAGTCACGTTCACTTGGCTTACGCGTATTACCCCGAGAGCACCTAATACATAGGGAAATAATCTCATCATATCCTTCCTGGGAAATATCCCCTTTTCCCATTATGTTAAGTATTTCAACCCATTCTTCTTTCATTCCCTTAATCAGTGTAGCTTTTAAGATGTCTTAGGATAGTCTAATATATGGAGACCTTTGCAAATTGTATTGAAATCTTTCTACGTATTCCTCTAATGTTTCATTGTCCCTTGCAGACATATTGAAGATTTCATTTTTTAGTTCTCGAGCCCAGCAATAGTCTTGATATTTATTAAGAAAAATGTTCTTCATCTGGTCCTAGTTGTTGATGGTTCCCCCACCTAGCCCCATGAACCAGCGTAATGTTGCACCCTTTAAAGTAGAGGGAAATAGTTTCAATTTCTGAGGGTCGGTGGTGTAGTCATACCCCCTACATAGGACATCAAATTCAAATAAGAATGCATCAGGATCTTCCGTGGTCAACCCATGGAAGGTGGGGATGCTTTGTAAGGGAATAGCTTTTGTAGGTGCATTTGCAGCACGATCAACGATGGGATAATCCAATGTTGATGTCTGTATATGATTCTGGTTTTGATTTTTTTCCATTTGATTAAATATGTGCCAATAATCTTCAAGAATTTCTTGTTCTGGAGGAGTAATCCTGGGGGAATTGGGAGGTGAATGTGGAGAAAAATTTACAGCGCTTCCCTGGTCTGGGATATCGAGTATTTCTTTCTCGAACACTCCTTTAGGAGAATTAGGCTCGGAAGCTTCTATTTGTATTGCACTGCTAGTTTCTCCTTCCCCTTCCTGTAAGTTACAAGAACCTCCCTCTCTTGAAGGGTTAGTACCTATATGATTAGTAGTTTTAAGGCTTAGCTTATACCCTTCTGTCTTACTATGAATCTCAGCGTGGGCTGCAGACGGTGAGGCTGCTGCCTAAGGGAGATTAGTAGGACTTTGAGTGGAAATGATTTTGGGTCCTATGGATGCCTGGGATTCAACTTTATTAATGATTTCTTCTATATATGTTTTTCTTCCAAGGATCACCGGTCCCTTGGATTTTGGGAATTTGAGCGAATGATTTTGATCTGTTTCTATATTTTTCTTCCTAGTCATAAAACAAGGGCACCGATTCTACCAATATGTACACAACTTGATGAGAAGCGAGCTATGGAGAAAGAGTTTTGCTTACTGATATGCAGGTTCTTACCTCTCACTTTTAATACCTAATTCTTCATAGCAATGGAGAAAGATAAATAAAAGATATCACTCTTAACACCCTCCCCAGCAATGGCGCCAAAAATGTCGATTCACAAAGGTGGCTTATTACAGGCAACCTCTAAGCTCCTCATTCAATTGTCAACCTAGAGTAAGTCTTCTTATTTCAAGAGTGTAAGAACAATATATGCAAGTGAGATCGAATGATAGCTATTCTATGTTTCTTATGAAAAGAATGCTCTAATTTTCGAGGTTCAATCAACTCAAAAAGACGTGAAAATGGCATAATGCAGCAAAATACTCTATCTAGCTCCGAAGGAGAGAAACCTATAATTGAACAACGTAGTGATGGATTGAACAACAATCTTATCAAATTGAACGACAATCTAAATGAATTGAACAACAATCTGAATAAACTGAATCAGCAACTACTTATATAATTTTTCAATGGAATTCTCTTTGAAAACTGACTAATTGACATCTTACTGTACTTAATCAAGAATTGGATGCCTTATCATACTGAGGGAACAATCTAATCCGTAAAGATGAATTACATTGACTGGTAATTATTCTATGATTTGCAAATCGACTACAAAGGTGTTGGAAGAAAAAAAAAACATCTAACAGCGATAAATCATTATTATAAATCAGAAAGCATGAATGCAGTAAAACATTATTCTAAACCAGAAAGCACGAACGCTAAACTATTCTGAGGAAAGAAAAATTATAACTTTTTTGAGTGGAAAAATTAATTTGCAACTGCATCAGATAACTGGATATTGATATTGACTCTGTAAGTAATGCACAACACAGAAATTAGTGAGGAAACTCCCAGAGGTTGGGCCCAGACCACCGAGAGATATAACGCATTGAAAAACTCAAAAGATGATTGTTCAAAACATCAAAACTCTTTATTGAATCAAAAGATAATACAGGGATACAATCGAACAATTATGTCCTGAAGCGTTGATTACAGAAGGAAAATTATGCTTTTCTAGTTCATCATTGGTCCTTTTAAAGGCGTTTTCACGCATTGGAACAATATTTTCAAAATGACAACCCGCTGCGCGTCGCTGTCGTTTGGGCTCTCGAGCTTGGATCTGTCTTTATTCCTTCTGTCAGTTTCTGGAAGCTACTGAGATTCCATGAGTTCATTTAACATTGGTTCAGCTACTCTGTTTTCCTACATACAGAGATAAAATAAGTCAAATTTCCGTTATAAAAGTGTTTCCTTTTGTTGTTAGCCCAATTTCCCTAATTTTTATAAACCGTTCTATATTTATTGTTTAAAATGAGGGAGAACTACCAAAACTGTGTCACAATTCGAAGTAATCATAGGGTGGAAACATACCTTAATTCCGGCCCAACACGTGAAAATTCCACTAGATTCTACTAGCTCTAAATGCAACCTTCCTCACTCTCATCCCAAAGGAAGAAAATGTTGCTTCTCCAAGTAAGTGCAAACCTATAGCACTCTGCAATGTAATTTACAAAATCATTTCCAAAGTTATAGCTAACAGATTGAAGAAAATTATTCACATGCTCATCTCTCTGGAGAAAACTGGCTATGTTGAGGATAGGGAGACCCTTGATGGAATCATCCTAACCCATGAGATCATACACTCCTTAAAAACCTCAAAAAAATCGAGCATGCTCCTCAATAATTGACCTGTCCAAGGCCTTTGACAAGCTCAACTGGAACTACATAAAGCAAGTCCTACTGGCATTTGGCTTCAGCCAAACTTGGGTCCACCAAATCATGAGCTTTATATCCTCTCCCTTTATCTCAATTCTTGTCAATGGCATCCCCTCGGCAACATTCAACCCCTCCAGAGGTATAAGGCAAGGGGACCCTCTCTCACCCTTTATCCTAGGCCACCTGATAAAGAGCTCTATCTAATCACATAAACATCAAGGAATTCCTCTATACAATATCCCCCCCACCTCCCACCAACAATTTGTGGATGAAAATATGATCATGGGGCACCCCTCTGTACAGGAAGCTTACACTCTCAGAACCCTTCTTGGTTGTTTCTCTAAAGCCTCTGGAACTACTATCAACCCTAAAAAATCTCAAATCTTCTTTTTTAACACGCCTCTTATCACCTAGTGCAAAATTTCTCGCATCCTAGGCTTCACTATAGCCTCTTTGCCGTCCAAATACCTGGGAGCTCCTCTCATGTACTCAACTATAAAATATTCTTCCTGGAGAGAGCTGTAAATTGTCCAACTTGACCCATCGCTCCCTCAACATTTTCGGATGTCTGGTTCTAATCAAATATGTTCTTTAGTCCCTACCCATATACCTCTTTTTTGTTTTAGAGGCACCAAAATGGGTCCTCAAGACCATTCACAATCTTCAAAGAACTTTCCTTTGGGGGGGATCCAAAGACAATAACAAATGGGCGCTAGTCAAATGGAATACGTTTGTACACCGAAAGGACATGGAGGACTGGGACTGAGAGATCCAGAGCACAGCAACAACATCATGGGCACTAGTATATGGTGGAAATGGGTTTCCAACCCTCACATACCATGGGAAAACCTATGGGCTTCCAAATATGTAGGACATTGGCCCATGGAGGAACTAATTAGATTCAATTTCGCTCCTGGAGGATCCCAAATTTGGAATGCAGCCGGCCAACAAAACAATTGATGCAAACCAGATTCTGGGAGGAACTCAAGCCAGATTCTAGGAGGATTCATGGTAGAAAATTCCCAGGCTATCCTCAATCTTCCCTTGCCCCCACTGGAGCATAGTCCTAAGGCAAGAGAAGAAAATTTCATCTAAGACATTTGGACCAATGAAACAACTCAAGGTTACAGGACTTGGTTGTACACATATAGATGGCAGGCAGACTGGAACAATGAACATCACAGATATATTTGGGAGGAATTAACAAAAAGAATAATCAAAATTCAGCATGGGCCATAAATTCTCCATTTGGGCCATACTCCAAGTGGTAACTACTCAACTAAGGAAGCATATCATCTATTCCAACAATCGAACCCTACCCCACAAATCAGATATGGAATAAGATATGGACTATTAGGCTTTGGCCCAAAGTAGCTACATTTTTATGGCTGCTTAGTAAAAGACGCATCCTCACATGGGAGAACCTTTTGAAGCGGGGTTTTGTGGGTCCTTTGAGGTGTCCCCTATGTCAGAACGACATCGAAACCATCGATCATCTACTGGACCTCTACCCCATATCCAACAATTTTTGGGATAGGATTGAAATAATATGCAGAAGATCCAATCGAGGTAGGGGCAACATCACCAACACTATTACATTATGGGAATTTTAAGGTCTAAAATGGGCCTCCTAAGGAAAATGTACAATCAAAATTCATTTTATGAGAACCAATCACATTTTAGGGGATGACATCATCCCTAATGGTTGAGGTGGCATTGCTTGGGTTAAAAGTACTTACTTGTCACATTCTCAATGGTGGATAAAAAATCATGGTTAACCATAGTAGTGCTCTAAGTACTTTTGAAGTCATAAAGTAAAGTACTCATAATAAATGTCATTTCACACATTTTGAATAAAATATTATTATTGTCATTTCATATTTTTTGAAAGAAACAATGCATATCCCTACACAATCTTTATGTATTTACACACTTTTCAATAAACATTATATTTGTATAGTTTCAATTATTGATTTATAAATCAAATCAATTCAATATGTAATATAGAATTCATACATAAAATAATATATTATATTATATTATTTTTATATAGTATGTTAATTACATGTTATTATATAATTTAAATAATATAAATTTTAATTAATAGTATATTCTATAATTAAGAATTTTTGAATTTATATTTATATTTTATTTTAAGTTATTTAAGTACAAAGGACAAATGCATTAGTTGTGCAATGATAATATTTTTTTCTTGAAAATCTCATTCTTATTTATAGTTACATCAATACAATTTTTTTATTAATTTTATTTTGATACAAATTTTGAATTGAATTTAACCATGGTTACATGGATTTTGGTGCAAAAAGTGAATTGCAAATTCATAAATATTATTTTATTGGTTTAGCTATTACTTTATTATTTCCTTAGGAGGCCCATTTTAGACCTCAAAATTCCCCTAATGAGCAAATGGAAGTATAATCCCTACTCCAACAATCTTCTGAATCGTCTCTGGCAGCTGATTCTAGGTCTACTCATATGGAAACTTTGGAAAGAATGAAATAGCAGGATCTTTAAAGACACGGACTCAAATCGAGATCAAATTTGGGCCAAGATACAAAACAACTTAGAATAAACTCTCGCCATGACTCACTGGGGGAAGGAAGAACTCCCTACAACCACTGCGGAATTCACCATTTGGAAAAATTGGCATATATGCATTAAGCCCCCAATGGATAACTCCTCCCCAAGCACAAGCAAGATCTGTGCACCTGAAAAATGGAATCCCCACCTGCCCTGGGCTGGTTTTTTCAAGTTAAACTTCGATGGAGCCTACAAAGGCAACCCAAGGGAAGCCAAATTTGGGGGTATCTTCAAATATTATAATGGAAAACCCCTACACGCCTACTATGGAAGCCTGGGATGGGATAGAAACAACTCCACGAAGCTAGAGGTGCTTATACAAGGTATCTCCAGAGCCGTTGAGCTCAACTTTTTCCCACTGGAAATGGAAGGAGACTCGCAACTCATCATTCAAGCAACCACCCACATTCTCCTTGGAACTTATCACTCAAACGTTTCTACCAGTTGGAGGCTAGCCAACCGTCTCAATTTCGTGGAACAGTTGCTACAGCAGCACAGGGCCATTACCTTCCACCATGTGCACAGAAAGGAAAACACGGTAGTTGATCTCCTGGCCAATAAAGGAGTGGATAGCCACTCAATGCTATATCACTCTAACTTCTCTCATATTGAGGATGAAACCTTGCGAGAGTGTAATATTCCTACTTAGCCTGAGCTAAGAGGAATATGCATTTTTGTTTTAATTTCTGTTGCATGAATAAATGAATAAAGGAGGACATGTAAAACTCCTTAAAATAATGAATAAATCAATGCCCATATGAACAAGGGTAAATCAGGGCCATGTAAATAAATCACTTGCAGGTGTGAAAGGGGTTTGAGCTATGAGAATGGGTCAACCTTGACCAAATCTACAATGTTGTCTAGGTTCAATGTACCTCATGGAGGGACAACGCAGTTCTAGAGGGACACCCCTCATGTGAAAGGAGATAATTCATCAAGGTGGCTTAGGGTTTGCAAAGGCTTTCATCTTATAAAAGGAAGGGGAAGGCAACAAGAGAAGGTTGTTGATTGTCTATATTTCTAAGTATCTTGTCTGTTGAGACAAATACCATTCTCTGTTGTTCAGTGGAGAATAGTGCTGCTTAGCACTTGGAGTTCCTATGCAGGGATTTCACCTCTTCCATTGAGGATTCTTGGAGGAGATTTTGCTGATTTGATCCACTATCAGGCTTTGGGCCAAGCTCTACTTCCAACTGCAGCGCAAATCCAGTGAGGGTTTGGTTGCTTTTGTAAGCTACATCAAGTGGAACTCTAGATCTATTCAAATATAGCTTATATTGGAGCCTCTTCTCAGTGAGTGTGTCTTTTAACCTACTAGAAGAGTGCATCCACTGTTTGAGCTTCAGATTTGTATCTTGGCATCAGGCCAACACTATTATTTCAGCAACTACGCAGTTTCCCTTGAGGGACTGCATTATTTTCAGTAGGGGTTCTGCAGGGTGTTTTGATCCCAGTTTTGATTAGAGATCTCTGGTGCTGGGCTTTTCCTTTCACTTTGGTGATCCATGAATTAGCTTGCTGATCCATGTTCTGTTTAGATCTGATATATTTCAATGTAAAATCATCTTCAGAAATTTCTGAATCATTTTTCACATCTTCAACTTAAAACTTAGATCTACTCCTTGTAATGCATGATTTGGTCAAAACCCCAAGGGGATCTTGTAAATAAATCTTTCTAGTTTCCAGATCTGAAATGGATATGATGTTTTTTCCAAAGATCTGTCCTAGGTCTGAGATGTAATTTTCAGTTGTTGTAGCTCCTTAAAATAATTTTGTTGAGCCATTTTACAGTTTATATATATGTTGCAACCTTCTTTCCTGAAGATTCCTTGCTCTCTTGTCTCCTGTTTTCTATTGTATATTGAAAGATCTTCATTGTAATTCTGATTTGCTAATGTATGTTCATAAGCTGATCTCATTTGATGGCCTCTTGCTCATGCTTTCCAAGACTGTGTTATTTCTGAAGTAGTTTGTTGTGCATAGCTGCAACCCCTCTTGTAGGGTGTTTTTCAGCTAGACTAGGTGGTGGGAGATCTATTTACCACAGCTAGTTTGATTTTTTTTTTCTCCCCATTTGGATCTAGACTCTAGATATGATGATATAAGGGATCCAAGGGCTGTAAACTCATTTCTATGCATCAATCTCTCAGGAGTGCATTATTTTTACAGGCTTGCTATGCAATCCCTATTTTTGGATATTACAGTGGTATCGGAGCTCCTTTCTTGGCACAGCCTATGCTTATATTGGAGAATCACAGCCATGTTGAATTCAGAAGAAGATGAGTCTCTTATTGAGAGGGAGAAGAGGTATCAGAACATAAGTCATAAGAATTTTTATTACACCACTGAGGATCAAGACAAGGGGAAAGCCCTTGAAACTGGAAGTGATAAAGAAGGAGAAGAGTTTGCAAGAACTCTTTTGGTGGCCATGCAAGATCTTGCTATAGATATCAAAGAGATGAGGATGGACAGGATGAGGGAATCTCCTGAGATATTTCATCCTGGGGAGAGCTCTGGCATATCTCACCACTGGATTGGTCAACCAGTGAACCAGCACAAGCTTCACAAGCTCCACAACGCTCCACTATGCCTACCTTCTTGGTTGTGGAGAATGAAGAAACACAAGAGAAAACATCCCTTGAATACTACTTTGTGGAATATGAATATTAGAATCAGAGATTTAAGGACCACTTGAATTTCCAAGAGTTTTGTCACCTCAAGGACAAGAGGAGACCAAGGCACCAGTATAGAGATGGTGGGGTCCTTCCATAATCATGACATACATCACTCTATGGGTAGGTTATTTTTTCCCAAGTTTGATGGGACATCCACCAGTTCTGCCAAGGAATGGATAGAAAAGCTGGATATCTAATTTCAGTTGAACAAGGTCCCTGAGACTAAAGCCATCAAGATTGCAGCACTGCACTTTGAGGGTGAAGCACACAATTGGTGGTTCCATGGGTTGTCTACATTGGGCCATGCCAATGTGACTACCTATTCTAAATTAAATAGAATACTAGTGGAGAGGTTTGATAGAAAGGATCCAAAGGCACCTTTCATGAGCCTTGCAAAGTTGAAGCAATCGGGAAATGCATAAACTTATATCTCTGAGTTTCTGAGGTTATCTGTTATGGTTCCTGATCTGTCTGCAGCAAGGAGGGTGTACATGTTCATCGATGGCTTGGATGAACCTTTGCATGGGTTGGTTAAATCTACCAAACCCATCACTTTGCATGATGCCATTGAGAGGGCTAGAGACCTCCAAGATGCCTTGCCAAAAGCCAAGGCAACTTTCCAGAGCAAGGCCTCTCACCTTTCTAAAGGGAAGGAAGAGAAAGTTGATCCTTTCAAGTAGAGCTCATTCAGGAAGCCTCTTGATATTGAAGTCAAGAGGGAGCTGAGAAAAAATAAACTGTGTTTCACTTTCCAAGAGTCATGGGCACCTAGACATAGATGTGATGCTGGGAAAGAACACTACATTGAAGTCTTCTCAGATTTTGAGGAGGAAGAGGAAGATGATGAACCAAGGAGGGGTCACAATGTTGATAATGTTGAGGGATATCCCACAACATCTGGAGATGGGGAGAAAGCCTTTGCTCCAATGAGTGGAACTCTTGCATCTTTGAGAGGAGTGCCTAAGTAATTGACCCTAAGAGTACAAGGTTTAGTAATGAATCAGAGTTTATATGTATTGATTGATAGTGGGGCAACCCATAACTTTATTGATGCTCATATTGTGCAGAGGAGAGCAATCCCTACTGATACTTTTGAGGGATTCTCTGTTTTGGTCCCAAGAGATACGACAATGCAATGCATGCAATATGTCCCATCACTCTCAGTCACTATGGGGTCCTACACTTTGATGGATCACATTTTTGTAGTTGACATACCAGACATCAATATCATTTTGGATGTCCAATGGTTGATTACATTTGGAAAGGTCACCACAGATTGGAAAGCTTTGCATATGGATTGGGTGGACCTGGAGAGTGGTAAACCCCAAATTATCCAAGGCATGCATACTTATCCCTCACCTAGCACTTCCACACAAACAACATAGATGGATTTTCACAGTGGAAGAAAGGATCTCATAGTCCCTTCACTGATGCTCATGAGTTTTCTGCATGTGGCATTCCTATCTAGTGGCAAACCACCTAGAAGGCCACCAGATTTAGATCTTGTGGGGGAGGTCTCACAGATTCCTGCTCCAAATTTAGATCCAGGAGGGATTGGAGCAATGGGGGACCAAGTTATAGTGTTGGAGGGTTTGGGGCAGCTCAAGAGGGAGGGGGATCCTCTCACTGTATCACTATCACCTTCTCTCTTGTCTAGATATGCGTTATGGGAGGAGAAGAAGTGGAGGACCAGCCTTCCAACACCTACCTTTGGCATGAGAGAGGTCAAAGAAGATATCAGCAACATGACAGACACTTCCATGGATGTATCATCAGTGTTTTCATTGCTGAACAGTGTGGATCTGTATTGGAAATCTCAGCTACTTGTAGAGTATTCCAAAGATCCCCACACAAGTATGATCCTAATGACATGCAGCAAGAAGAGGGCTACTTAGTCCAAGGGGGAGTAATCTATCATTATGGTAGGGTCTTCTTGGCTAAGGCTTCCAAGCTCAAGTAGAATATACTACAAGGGGCACACAAATAATTAATTCTTATCCATATGCAGACCATGAAGATCTACACCCTGATCATGAGGAGCTTTGATTGGAGGGGATGAGAGAGGAATTACATCAACACTTTCAAGAGTGCATTAGCTGTGGAGGATTGGGGCAACCAGTGGACTCTTTAAAAAAGTCATTTCGGCTAGTTCTTCCTTTGCTTGAGAGGAGGGAAATGCTCATGCACAACTCCATGTGTATGAAGAACTATAATGGTAAAGAATATGATCATGCTAAACAAGATTTATTTTCTGATTTATCGCATTCTTTTACCATGTTTTTGCAGGCTATGACTCCTAAAGGGGGTGAGAGATCATGTGGATCTCGTGGTTTTTTTAGGGCCAATATAATTTTTTAACTTGGCCACTCCCTTGTTGTGAAAAGGGAGATTTCTTTTCATGATGGGTGCTTCCCAAAGGCACCAAACATATATGATATCTCCATCTATGTTGAGGTGACTTATACAGAATATGTGTGGGGGGAATGCCACTTGCCACACCTTGATCTAATGTAGGCAGGAGGTGAATTGCGTTGGCATCACATGTGGGAATTTGACCCACCTCTTCAAGGTCAAATTTCTATTTGCATATATGTAGTTTTGCTCCCATACTTGGATGATATAGTTGTACTATTCTTGGGATTGTATGGAGGAAGTATGGAAAGTTTGTATGTACCACATGGATTGGAACTTATCCCTATACCTCATACTACATGTTTTAGATGGAGCATTGCTCTAGCCATGTTTATTTCTGTTGAATTTTTCACTCCTGGATGGATGGACTATGCACATCTTATGTTGACCTTGGAGGAACAATTCATGATGTATTGGCTTGATGAACACTTGGATTATGAGGAGGACTTGATCCTTGATGGAGGAGTGGAAAAACTGCAGCACCTCACCCTATCAGTTGCTTGAGGACAAGCAACATTTTGGAGGGGAGGACTGTAATATTCCTACTTAGCCTGAGCTAAGAGGAATATGCATTTTTTTTTTACTTTCTCTTGCATGAATAAATGAATAAAGGAGGACATGTAAAACTTTTGAAAAGAATGAATAAATCAATGCCCATATGAACAAGGGTAAATCAGGGCCATGTAAATAAATCACTTGTAGGTGTGAAATGGGTTTGAGATGTGAGAATGGGTCAACCTTGACCAAATCTACAGTGTTGTCTAGGTTCAATGTACCTCATGGAGGGACAACGAAGTTCTAGAAGGAAGCCCCTCATGTGAAAGGAGCTAATTCATCAATGTCATTTAGGATTTGCAGAGGCTTTCATCTTATAAAAGGAAGGGGAAGGCAGCAAGAGAAGGTTGATGATTGTCTATATTTCTGAGTATCTTGTCTTTTTAGACAAATACCATTCTCTGTTGTTCAGTGGAGAATAGTGCTGCTTAGCACTTGGAGTTCCTATGCAGGGATTTCACCTCTTCCATTGAGGATTATTGGAGGAGTTTTTGCTAATTTGATCCACTATCAGGCTTTGGGACAAGCTCTACATCCAACTACAGCGCAGATCCAGTGAGGGTTTGGTTGCTTTTGTAAGCTGCAGCAAGTGAAACTCTAGATCTGTTCAGATCTAGCTTGTATTGGAGCTTCTTCTTAGTGAGTGTGTCTTTTAACCTCCTGGAAGAGTGAATCCACTGTTTGAGCTTCATATTTGTATCTTGGCATCAGGCCAACACTATTATTTGAGCAACTGCGTAGTTTCCCTTGAGGGACTACGTTATTTTCAGTAGAGGTTCTGCAGGGTGTTTTGATCCCAGTTTTGATTAGAGATCTCTGGTGTTGAGCTTTGCCTTGCACTTTGGTGATCCATGGATTAGCTTGCTGATCCATGTTCTTTTTAGATCTGATCTATTTCAATGTAAAATCATCTTTAGAAATTCTGAATCATTTTGCATATCTGCAACTTAAAACTCAAATCTACTCCTTGTAATGCATGATTTGGTCAAAACCCTAAGGGGATCTTGTAAATAAGTCTTTCTAGTTTCCAAATCTGAAATGGATCTGATGTTTTTTCCACAGATCTGTCCTAGATCTGAGATTCAATGTTCAGCTGCTGCATCTCCTTAAAATAATGTTGTTGAGCCATTTTACAGTTTATATATGTGTTGCAGCCTTCTTTCCTAAAGATTCCTTGCTCTCTTGTCTCCTGTGTTCTACTGTATATTGAAAGAGCTTCATTGTAGTTCTGATTTGCTACTATATGTTCATAAGTTGATCTCATTTGATGCCCTCCTGCTCATTCTTTCCAAGACTGCGTTATTTCTGAAGCAGTTTGTTGTGCATAGTTGCAGCCCCTCTTGTAGGGTGTTTTTCAGCTAGACTAGGTGGTGGGAGATCTGTTTACCACACCTAGTTTGATTTTTTTTTTCTCCCCTTTTGGATCTAGACTCCAAATCTGCTGATCTAAGGGATCCAAGGGCTGCAAACTCATTTCTGTGCATCAATATCTCAGGAGTGCGTTATTTTTATTTACAGGCTTGTTGTGAAATCCCTATTTTGGGATATTACAGAGATAAATGCCACACTCTCCTCCAAAAGGATCAAACTTCCACGTATGCGGGTGACATGCCTCAACCATGCGAAGCCAGTTCTTCCCATGCTCAGGCTGACGATGCCCTACACAGCCAGCTTTAACATGATGCAGAACCTCATCTCACCAATCATTCACACTAGTACTCTGATGCACCTGATCTTCTGCCATACACTGAATCACATCACTGCATAACATCTGTGCTCGTGCCACAAAACCGCACAACATCTACACTCATGCCACAGGTCTTCAAAAGGCATTGTCACTCCTCATTATGTCATCCCTTCGCTACTCCAGTCGGCCTCCAGAGCCATCACCGCCTCTTCCCTTGCCATCCCACTGCTGCTTCAGTTTCCCTACGCACTCCAATTATTTCGCACTCCCCCTGAAGCGCCCCCCCTTACTTGTGCCATCCTATAGTGTGCTCATCCCATTGATTCCCTCTTGGCTACACGCTCCCCTCGACGTCTGCCTAGCTGTGCGCCTCCCTCTGGAATTCCCTTCTTCTTTTGCTTCATCCCGTTGCGCGCTTCCTAAGGCAGGCTCCCTTGCTGTGCACCCCCTTCTTCGTGCCCCCCTACTGCGCAACCCTCTGTTGTGTACCCCCCCATTGTGCTTCTCTAATGCGCGTTCTCCTGTTGCGCACTTTACTGCTTTAAGCCTGGTCTCCCCCCCTCTGCTTGTTAGCCTCGCCATGGATCCACGACAACATCAAAACACTATCAGGGGTAGCCAAAGAGGTGTGTTCTCAGGTCGCTACCATCGCAGTCATATATATGAAATGGATTGAACAACAATCTTACCGAATTGAACAGCAATGATTGTTGTTCAAATATATTGAACAATAAGATTGTTGTTCATATATATATATACATTTCTTATTTTATTTAGTTTATTTAATTATTTAATTATTAATTTTATTTAATTATTAATGTGTGAGGACCAACTAGAAATTAACCAATGACCAAAATAAATAAATAAAGAAAAATAATAATAATAAATATATAGCATAAAATAAAATAAAATAAATAATAAAACTAGAAAAAATAAAATAATAAAAATAAATAAATAAAGGACCAATAAGCATGGTAGAAATAAAAGGCAATCAAGAATATAAGGTAGGTATCCAACACCTGTTGATGTTCCAGCCATCATCTCTATTGAGATTAATGGGTTTTTTTTCAATTTCTAAGGCCTCTCTTAACTTCCGATGATGGAAATGGTCGATCCTAGCAATGACCTTAGCTTCTTTAATGCAAATATGATGGTTATTCTTTTCTACATGCTCAGCTAGGGTAGACGAGCGGGATCTTCCATGCTTAATGTCAGCAGCATGTTCACCAATCCTTTGATTTATAAACTGACCAGTTTCACTAATGTAAGGATTCCCACAAGAACAAGGAATGATGTATACGCATTTCCCATCCCTAGGGTCAATCGGATATTTAACCGATTTGAGAGAGCTACGAATCGTGTTAAGGGGCTTGAACGACGAAGACCCCTTATGCTTCCTAAGGATCCTAGAAATTTTATCAGTGGTTCCCTAAATGAACGAAAGACGCACACTACAGGACCATTGACTAGGGTCTTTTTTATTTTTAATTAGAGGAAAACTTAATTTCCTGATCCGATCTCTCACCTAGTTCTGATGATGAACCACAGTGGTTGGTTTAAAACGCGTCGATAATGTTCCATTGCATGTGATGATTACCGAAAGAGATTTTACACTTTTATATGATGGATCACAGAAGCATTGATTCTAAAAAAGGACTCATATTCTTCAAATAAACCGCAGTATTCAACGCTTCAGCCCAAAAACCATTTGAAAGATCCTTACCTTTCAGCATGCTCCGAGCACACTCCACCAATTTTATGTTCTTCCTTTCCACTACTCCATTCTACTGAGGAGTATGGGGTACTATGAATTGCTGCAATATTCCATGGTATTTACAATACTTGGTAAGTTCAGCCTTCCTGTATTCTTCCCATTTATCGCATCAAAGAATATTTATATACTACCCTGTTTTCTTTTCAATCATCGTTCTGAACTGCTTAAAATATTCAAATGTATGGCTTTTCTTACTAATAAATATACCTAAGAAAACTTTGTGTAGTCATCAACAAACAATATTTACAGTAGAAAATATAGTGCACCTCTTAATGACTTTGTTTGCATAGGTCCACATAGGTCAGTATGCACTAATTCAAGTATATCTCTCTTTTTGTTTTCTACTCGAAAGGGAATTATTCTCTATGCATATTTCCTAATGCACAAGCTTCACAATTATTATGCACTTGTTTTAAAGCAAGAAGACCTCTTACCATTTCCTTTTTCTGAAGTAATAGAAAATCGTTGAAGTTGATGTGACCAAGTCTTTGGTGCATAGCTATTTTGTAGTCAAACTCGATGATGTCAAAGATCGATGTGATGTTGTCCTCACATTTAATTTTTATAGACCTCCTATTCAAATTCTTGAAGCAATAGTCTTCATACCATCCAACGAATATTTAATATAACAATGAGATTTAAATAATTCTACCTTGAGTTTCTAATCTATAATTATGGATACAGAAATCAGATTCTTTGTAACTCCGAGTATATACATCACATTTTGAATGTGTTTGATATTACCATCAGGAAAAATAACAGGAATTTTCTCGTACCCTTTGATATGATAACCTCTATCATCGCCAAGGTATATTTTTGCTATGTTGTTGGTTTCTTTGAAATCTTTAAACCATTGTTTGTTCCTGTCATGTGTGTGGATGCTCCTGAATCCGCATACCAGATGTCTTCTTCGACATTTTCATCATATTTAGCCGTTAACAATCTGAAATCTTGATCATGCTCATCATCTGTGAAATGACCTGCATGTCTTTTATGTCTATGTTTTCCTTCATCAAATTTTTTCTTTCTGCAATGCTTAGCCATATGACTAATTTTACCGCAATAAAAACATTTTAATATTGAATCATTCTTATTTGAGTACATACCTTGAGATTGATTCGGTCTTTTATGTGGGTTTCCTCCATTTTGATGCGATGAATTTCCTTTTGCTCTGAAGGATTTATTCTTTGACATTAATGTAATATCTGTACTCTGGGGTTTTAGAGTCAATCTTCTTTCTTCTTCTTGCATTAATATTCTTGTCAGTTCTTCAAACTTTGGGGCTTTCTCCCTTGTATTTATCCCAGTGATAAACATTTGGTAATCGGCAGTCATACCATTCATGGTAATCGTGACCAAATCTGTGTCTGCAACTATCTCGCTGATATTTTCCAATTTTTTCTTAAGATCCTTGATCTGCAATATGAAAGAAGAAATTTTTTCATTCTCCTCCATCTTTATGGACAGGATTTTGCTCTTCAAGAACATGAGACAATTTGTATTCCTAATCTCATACAGATCCTTCAACACTGTCTAGATGTCGCTTGCATATTTGCATTCTCTGATACGCGGTATGATGCAGTATTTTACTGACATCTTCAACGTCGTCTTTGCCCTATTCTCTCTCTTCTCCTAGCCTTGAATTGTTGTGGTTGGACCGACTCCTGCTGCTAGCTTTGGCTAATTCCCATTTTCAATCATCCAGGCACTCTGCGCTTCTAGCACAATCTGCATCTTAAACTTCCAATTAGAGTAATTGGAACCATCGATCTTGTTTCTCTCATTCAAGTCTGCTTCAATTATTTGTTTTTCCATCTTGAAGATTCTAAAAAAAATCTTCGAGTAATTGACATGAAAAAAATTGATCTACCCCAGATCCTCACATAAAGCAATACCACGATACATATCTACCTGATCTGTGATCAATCCAGCAAGCTGCTCTGCATAGTGTGCCACAGGCTCTTGTCTCCTCTGCCATAACCTCTTATTTTTCTCACGATGAGCTCTTTGGCTCCACCACGGTGCTTTCTTCAGTACGGGATCTCTAGCTCCTCTACAACAAGCTTACACCGGAAACATATCTGCTTTAGATCTCTTCCTTCATTGGCAAGCTGACACAAGTAGTAAATCTGCTTTTAGATCTCTTCTTTCATCGGCGAACTTTCACTGGCAGTAAATCTCTCCAAGATTTCTTCCTTCATCGAAGACCTTTCACCGGCAGTAGATCTATTCAGATCTCTTCTTTCATCGGCAAAATTTTACCAACATTAGATCTCAGATCTCTTCCCTTCATCAGTGGACAAACACTAGCACATATCTATTTTTCAGATCTCCTCTTCCCACATCGGCGCACTTTTTGAACCAATACCCGCGTTGATCGTGCCGGGAACGAAAATGTATAAGGGATTGGCCTATCGGTGTGGTTCTCCAGCACAGATCCGTGCTTATTAGCGTGGATAGCCTCCACGGGTTCGCTTTGATCGGCGTGATTCCTCCTCCAAAAAACACGTTGATCGATCAATTCCTTTTATATATATATATATATATATATATATATATATATATATATATATATATATATATATATATATATATATATATATATATATATATATATATATATATATATATATATATATATATATATATACTCAGTCATCAGGGGCTTCTCCTCTACCACTTGGATACTCACAGGGATCACAGCACTCCGGCTATGATTCAGTCTTGGAGCTCTGATACCATGATAAAATATGATGGATTGAATTCATTAATATAAAACTGGTCAGCTCTACAATGGAGAGACTGAACAAGGAGAGTCTGAATCTATAGAGCGTTCTACATTATCAATACAACTCAATCAATATAACACACACATATATGCAGGGAAGTTAGAACCATACCCTAAGAAATAGAAACTAATTCCTATCCTAAGGTTTCGTGAACCAACTCTCACAAATTAAGGATTCCCCATTATCTTTTAACATAAATTAATATTTCTCACCATGTTTAAACCAATATTTCATCATGCCCATAGATTTTAAAGTAGTGAAACATTTAACTTAAAGATTATAAAATATTTCAGCTTATAGCGTCACTTTTAAGTTTTCATAACATTAAATTATCTTTAAATTTCTTAACGATCTTCCTAGCAACTACAACTAAGGTGGGCCACATGCTATGATGGATTTGATGTTAAACTTATATATAAATATATAAATGAGTGATCATTGTATTAACATGTCTTAAAAAAATATGTGTCCAAGTGGGGATATATGCATATGAAGGAACATGTCGAAGAGACTTCTGCATCTAGCATGACACTTCTTTTGCACACACATGAACTCTTTTTAATGCGATAAATAAAATTTTTCTTTCTCAAACTATTTAATACTATATATTAGAGGATAATATTTTATGTTTTGAAGTTTTAATTTAATCTAGTTTAATTTTAATTTTAATTATTAAATATTAATTGTTTTTCATGTTGTGCACAAATACTAAACATTCATGAATCCATACACTAGATAAACACTAAAACAAGAAATATGTCAAATGTAAAATTTAATATACAATTTCTATTTTGAAAATCTACATATTTTCTTAGTATTGTATCTCCTACTCAATGGGTTTTTGTCCATGTTTAAAATTTTCTATGATATGTGCAAAGAGTATTATTGTGCTAATTGTGTCTCTTCATTATATTAGTACAACCACATTAGTAGATGTAGTTGACATAGATTTATCTCCATCATTTTGATAAGCTCATTAACATATAAAAAAATGGAAAATGACTAGTATCCCATTCAATCAATTAATGCTCAAAACCTTATTAAAAATGGATTATAATATTTCTTGCCAAACTAGGAATAAAAAACTTTAATTTTAATTTCAAAATTACATTTACTAACCCTAATTACACTCATATTGGCCTTACAATTACCATTGTAATACTCAAAACAAAGTAATTGTAATACTCAAAACAACATCCCATTGATTAGATCATTCAAAATCTTATATAAATAAATAGAATACAATTTTTTTTGCAAGACTCGGAATAAAAGCTTCTATTTTAATTCCAAGATTACAATTACTAATTAAGATAATTATATTCACCAATCTTGAGCTTACAATTATCCTTGTAATACTAAAACCATTGAAAAAAAATCCAGCAAACTATAAACACATTAAGATAAATAGACAAATCATTGAAAAAAAAAATCCAACAAACTATAAACAACACAACGTAAAGATAAATTTTACAGACAGTGAGACATATGTTAAGGTAGCAACCTCGCCTACCAAATGTTGAATTATATAGAGATAATTATTATTATCACGGAAATATACAATGAAAAACACAAAAATATGAAAACTAAAACATAAAAAAAACACACTCCATGATTCAAATTATTTCTTCTCATTATCATATCGAACATAAATATATATATATATATAAAATAATCTGAAAAATGCTACAAATCAAATCATATGAAAACTAAATTTAACTAACCCTAAATACTACGGCATTTAATCCGCCAGCAATAACATGTTACAATAACTAAAATTAAACAATATCTTTAATAACAGTGGTAGTCCGGCGATATGGCTTGTCCCTCAGACTCCCAAACACAAGCATAATATCGGAAGCAAAGCATGTCCGTAGTTGACATCCTTTTCCTCCCTCAATGATCTCACAGTCATAACAACTTGGTTATCCTTACCCTAAAGCTCCCTGAAGAAATGTAACCGCCGTCGAACTGATGGAACGAAACTGGCGTCAAATTGTAAACACAGGACAATCGAAAAGCATAGATGTCTGGGTGTCATGTCATCTAGATCTTTTATATATTTCTTTAAATTTTATTTGAAGAGTAACCATCAAGATTAGAATTTGAACCCTCCATTTTCATATACCACAAAGAATATTCTTTTTTTCCAGAGTATTCTTTTTTTTCAGAGGAAAAAAAGCTGTTGTACTTATATCACAAAGAATATGGATTAAGGTAACGTAACCCACATGTGATTATGGATTTGATGTTTAGAAGCGGGTAATGTATCTGTGTTAATATATCATAAAGAAATATGTGTGCGGAAGGAGGAAGGTCCGCAGCTATCCTATCGCACAGCACTTCGTCCACATACCCATGAACTCTTTAATGTGATACATAAAAAAAAAATTCTGAATGCGATGAGATGATAATGTTTTATGTTTTAAATTAAATTTTAATTATTAAAAACTAATATTTTATGTTTTGAAATTATATCTAATTTATAATTTTAATTTTAATTGATTGTATTATAATTATAAATGATTTATTTAATGTTTTAAATAAATGCTAATCCTTACCCTGCAACCTGAATAATCTCAAATGTAAGATTTAATATTCAATCCATTTTGAAAACTAACGTATATGCTAGCCAATGCGTTTTTGTGCATGTTTAAAATTTAAAAATTTCGATGATAAAAAAATAAAGTAGGCTAAGAAACTGAATCATGGGTTCAAAAGAGAGAAGAACGCATTACAACAATTGAAGAGGGAGGCTGCCGAAGAGAGAAGCACATTGCAACAACAATTAAGTACCCAAGTTATTTTGCAGCAGAAACACGTGAGAGGTAAGCCTCGCAACTCAATCAACATATATTCCAAATCGCAAGGACAATTGTAGAAAATACTGCATTCATTAAAACACGCACGCAGTGTAGAAATAGAATTTAATCAATTTCACAGTACATATCGCTTATAATGAAAAAACCCTTGCACATATCAATTTGATACTATATGCACCAACAGCGAGTTGCCAATGCAAATGCAACGAAATTATCGTTTATTCACATTGTGTAACTCCATATGCATCTTAATTGAGATTTATTATGTAAATGCACTTGGTGCAATTATTGCAGTAAGCAAAAAGATACATTTTAAATCCATATTTTTGCTATTTTATTTTATTTTAATTTCAAATTTTTGCTAAATTTCACTGTAAAAAAGCATAGTCCAGTGATTTTTACTAAAATTTCACACTAAATTAAAATTAAAATCAGTTATTCATTTTACTTTTTGGATTTGATAATATATCAATTGATTTTGAAAATATATTAATCAATGTTATTTTGACTATTATATAAAATTTAAAACACAAAATAGTTAAACAAAATTTAAATTTGAAGATATAATTAAATATCAATAGGTATGTAAAGACCATTAGTTTTCAAATCTCATCATGCTTTTGAATGTAGTTGAAAATTATGCAAATTTGTAACATACACCAAAAAGTAAAAATAAAGTTCAAAAATCACTAAAGGAAAATGAATTCATCAATAGGATTGGATAAGGAGCAACCTGCTTCATTACAGGTTTTTGAAGGGCAAATAAAGGTTTTCACGATTAAAAAAAAATACTTGTTTGGGCCAAAATTGTTAATAGTGTTATCAATTTCAAACAATATTTTCATTTAAACAATTTTGGATGTATCTTCTAATAGGTGTCAAGCTTTCTCTAAAAACCTATACACTAGTGATCACAAATTATGATAGTTAATTAAATTAATACAATCACATTTACTAATGTGGTAGATATAAAAACCTATATCCAACACCTAACCATATTAATAATTATTAAATGTATCTCGGGTGACATGTTCCGATCTTGCGAGGACAGATCCTCCCATGCTCAAACTGACGAAGTCCTACAACACCAGCTCTAACTTGGTGCAGAAACTCAATTCATCAATCATTCATACCTTACCTCCCGCCATACTT
The DNA here is from genome assembly GCA_034641835.2 of Pinus albicaulis. Classification (NCBI taxonomy): domain Eukaryota; kingdom Viridiplantae; phylum Streptophyta; class Pinopsida; order Pinales; family Pinaceae; genus Pinus; species Pinus albicaulis. Next base: position 25,119 of record JAXQQM020080869.1, on the reverse strand, counting down.
TGTATCACATGAGGTCACACTTGGATTGTCCCTCATCGCATCTATGAGTGTGCCATAGCCCCTCACCTCATCTGCACTCGTGCCACAGGTCTTCAAAAGGCATTGAAGCTCCCCATTCTGCCATCTCTCTGCTGCTCCAGCCAGTCTCTAGAGCCATTTCTGTTATTCCCCTTGCCATCATGTTGTTGCTCCAACTTCCCTACACACCCCACGCCATGCGCCCTCTTGTAGAGTGCTCCTCCCACTGAGATCCTCCTACCTGCGTGCCCCTTGGCTATATGCCCCCCTGTTGACAGCGCCTCCTCCTATGCCTCTCCTTGTTGCGCGCTATCTACGGCGAGCTCCCCCACTCTGCACCCCCCTGTTGTGCACCCCCCCACTGTACCTCTCACTGCGCTGGACTCAGCTTCCCTACCTCTGCTCATTAGCTTTCCAATAGCTCCGCGACAATGTCAAAATCCCATCAGGGGTAGCCAAAGAGGTGCGTTCGTGGGGCATTATCACCGCGGTCAAGATTAGCGTCTCGAATCCATTGAAGGTTCCTCTTCAGGCAGCCACAATAGAGAGGCTAATCAAATGCCTGATCGCACCCTGGAAGAGATTGTCTTAACTCTGGAGAAACCGCGAGGCAAAAGAGAACCCAGGAAGTCTACCATAGCGCTCTCTGAGTTGTACACTCCTCGAAAAACTGAGTCACACCCTATTCAAGAGCTAATGGAGGAGGAGACAGGCGTTTGGATCATGGATTCGAATGTAGTTTGGACCAGAGTTTTAGATGCAGAGTACCTTATTGCTCCAATCATCTGCGTAGCCCCCCCCCAAAGCCCCCAAATAAGGAGGAGGCCATTGTGCATGAATAGGGATGCCTCATCGAGGAGGAGGTCCCTGCAATAGAGGATGATGAAGAAACACCATGATTTCATGGTAGCTCGGTTACTTTCTGTTTTTTTTCAACTAGGGACATGCTATAGCTATTTTATTTTTACATGTGTTACGGAACATTTTGTAAAACGTGACTATTTGACTCTATTAAGGGGTTGGTTTCCTCCTAGGAGGCATCCCCAAACCTGCTTTATTTTGAAAGCTACCAATGTTGGGATTGGCTAAGCATCGCTTGCCATCTCAGCCCAATGCCTACGTAAAGTTTCTTTTATGATCTAATAGAGCTTAGCCTAACTTACAAAAAAAAATATTATATGTACTTTGTTAAAGGCAAACCATTTCTCATTATTTATAAGTATAAATAACTATAACTATATTATTGTATATTGTTAAGTGTATTTTGTTAAAGTATTTCTCATTATTAATAAGCATGAATAACAATAACTATATTATTGTATATTTTTATAATTATGCTTATCATTTTAATATATATATACACTTATTAATAATGAGAAATACTTTAAAAAAATACACCTAACAATTATATATATATATATATGACCAATCATCATATATATACATAGTTACATGGGTACCGCTCCAAGGCTTTAGATAGCACATACCCCAAGCTCCTTGCTCTAGAGAGCTTGGGAGTTGGTAGGAAACAACCATCAAGAGCTTCACTGCAACAAATTGTTGATGTTTTGGGAGCTTCAGTGCAATGAATAAGTGCAAACTTAGGTGTATTTGATGTTGCCAGCTTAGATGTTGCTTAAACTGATGGAACTGTGCAAATGATTCGAATTTATGCAGGAACGCAATAAAATATAGAAATAGACATAAACACAGAGATACAGCGGAAATAATACTTTATTTCATTAATATTAAATAACAGAAATATGCTTGCAGACATAATGGAAATAAACTAGCTAGGGCGTTGGTAGCTTATCTCTGAGAAGAGATGTGGTAGTTACAGGCCTCTGAACTGTGTTACAATGAAGATCGAAGGCCTAATTATTGTTGAGAAACAAAGGAAAACCCTAAACATCCAAAAACTTAACCCTAGGAGATGAAGTGCCAAAACTATGGGCCTTTTTTGGGTAAATTGGTACATCAACTTCCTGGGGACATAACTTTGGCATATGATCTCTGTTTGACGCGTTCAATACCTCTTTAGAAATATCTATCTGAGGAATACAACTTTTGAGTGAAAAACATTATTCTAGAACCCATGTTGCTCCTGAATTTCCTAAAAAACATCTTTTAGGGCCTCAAAACAACTCCGGAAGTTTAGGACTTGAAAAAATGCTAAAAATAGTAAATTGTGTTGAAATTGAAAAACTGAAAGAACCGATTGTGGGGGTCCAAATGGAATAGGTGGGTGGCCACCAATATCTACCTGGATCATTCCTCCCCCATTAGGAAGTAATGGTCCCCATTTTGTTCAATTCCTCCATGAGATGAGGCAAATTATGTTGAACTTGGCATTGGACGTGTCGCAAATGTCAGGGACCTGCTAGCAGACATGTTGAATGCGATTAATAAATTTGGTTGCTTTATCAGCCTCAGACAATAAATGTGTGGATGTTGTTTGTGTGGCTGCATGAGGTATGGCAACATCAGGCGGCGACGTGCCTAGGGTCAGATCAATGGAGTGCTTGACCTCACAGTGTAGAGGAACCTTTGTGGGTGAGGAGAAAATGTCCTCATATTCCTCCACGACTTTTTCCATATGTTGTTGCCCTGCAGGGGAGCCCTGTTTCGAGGTTGTGGCCACAATATTCTTTTTTCCTTGTGGGCGAATATCAATGAAAATAAATTTCTTGGTTTGGGAAACAATCTTACTGTGTTGTTTTGTAGTAGTCAAAGAGATGGCATGAGAGGCGATATTACCTCCGGTATCTTGTAAAATTTATTTACCAAAGTAATAACAACAGCACGAGGACTAGACTCATACAAAGCATGTCATTTCCACAATTATGGTTGGCCCAATAATACATCACATACATCAAGAGGAGCAACATCACACAGTACCTCATCTGCGAATGGCTTGATGCTATATAGAATGTGGCACTACTGGCAGATGTAGAGATCTCTTCCTTTGTGAAGCCACCCAATGGTATACGACTGCAGGTGTGCTATGGTTAGTAGGTCGAGCTACTTCATGACCTCTGCTGAAATTAAGTTATTTTGGCTTCCCCTATCGACAAGGAATTGCAATGAAGAACCCTTCACCCACATCTGTGAATAGAAGAGGCGCTCCCCCTCCTCTGGATCATCGGGATCCTCCCCCTGGAGCTTGGTGGTGGAAATAAGGGCACTGGGATCCACATCAATGATCTGCTTCCCTTTGTCATCGTCCTTTTCTGGTTCTAACTCAGGATTAAGACATGCATCTGATTTGGGTGCCTTCAGTTCAGCCACTAGCAACTGTTTGGCCCGACACACATTTGTGTCGTGAGTGGGGCTATTGTGAAATTCACACCACTTCCTTGTGTCCTTCTTTAGGTTTTTGGTGTTGTTCTGAGTCACCCCGCTTTGGCTTTTCCATTTTTTTTTTGGTTCGGGGGCACCTTTCCCTGGATTCAAATTCATGGATCCAAAGTCTCGCTTCTTCTACTTAAATTTCTTCTCAATCTTTGTGACATAGTGATATGTTGTGCCAAGCGAGGTAATGCTGAGGAACTGAATTTCCTCTTGAATGTATCTCTACAAAAAACTACAGTACTTGAGCACCAAATGTCTCTTTGAATCTTTAAAACCCAACTTTATGCGTAAGGTATGGAACAGATTCGTCAGTTCGTGCACATCTTGATCCTTTTGCTGCCGCAGTGTGGTCCATTGGATGTTCTTGTCCTCATATCTCCCCATTGGGTAATATTGTTCCTTGATGTCGTCTCAAAATGAATACCAAGTGGTTACGACCGAGAATACATAGGGTTCCCTCTCATCCTTTTACGCACAGTAGGTTTCCCACCAGTCTTTAACATGGGGGCAACTTTGAGGAGTGCGAAAATAATAGTTTCTTGGTCAGATAAATCATGGACTGAGAAATACCTTTCCAGCGAATTCAACGATCTATCTACAACATCTACATCTATCTAGCCTTCAAATATAGGAATTTCAAAGTTGACTCGTACCTTGCAAGGAGAGGTGACTCCAGAGTGGCTGCTAGATGTAGATGTGCCACCAGTGGGTAGTCGTTGAAGGATATGGGCAAAGCTATCCATCATCGCGTTCCTCTATTTCTCGAGGGCCCCCTCAAAAAATATTTTGATAAGATCTCATGCTCCCTCGTCTTTCTTTTCTTCCTCCATGGGAGGTCGTCGGGGTTTACGAGGCTGATCTTGCAAGGGTTCAACCAGATTGAACCCTAACTCCTTATACCCTGGCCTCATTGGGGACATGTAAAGAAAAACATAGAAAGAGCAGATTTCCCTGATACCACTTATCCGGATTTATGCAGGAACACAATAAAATACAGAAATATAAATAAACACATAGATGCAGTGGAAATAATACTTTATTTCATTAGTGTCAAATAACATATGTCATACATATGCTTACATACATAATGGAAATAAACTAGCTAGGGCGCTGGTAGCTTATCTCTGAGAAGAGATGTGGAGGCTATAGGCCTCTGAACTTTGTTACATTAAGGCTCGAAGGCCTATTTATTGTTGAGAAATAATGGAAAACCCTAAACATCCAAAAACCTAACCCTATGAGATGAAGCGCCAAAACTATGGGCCCCGTTTGGGTAAATTGGTACATCAACTTCCAGGGGACATAACTTTGGCATATGATCTTCGTTTGACGCGCTCAATACCTCGTTAGAAAGATCTATCCATGGAATAAAAATTTTGAGTGTGAAACATTCTATGAGCAATGTGTCTCTCGGATTTCCCAAAAAACATCGTTTAAGGCCTCAAAACAGCTCTAGAAGTTTAGGACCCAAAAAACTGCTAAAAATAGTAAAATGTGTTGAAACTGAAAAACTGAAAGAACTGATCATGGGGGTCCAAATATATTAGGTGGGTGGCCACCAATATCTACCTAGATTAGGGAAGGGTATGGAATTGGGTCTAGATCTAGATTTGGGTTTGAAACTAAGTGAAAAAACCCGTTTATGGAAAGTCCTTCTATCCAAATGAAGATGAGGTGCTTGGCCAATCCTAATTGGCAAGATTTAGATGCAAATAAATTAATTGTTTTATTTTTATTTTTAATATATATTAAATTTTAATATAGTATATTATTTTTTCTCCCAACTTGACGTTTCCTGTAAATTTGGGCAAAACTTCTAGTCGTGCCAGATACTCATTCTAGCATACTTGAAGAACCCTGTGTACTGAAAAATCATGCAATATATATATATATATATATATATATATATATATATATATATATATATATATATATATATATATATAATGCGATACAATGTACTAATATAACAACTAAATATAGCCTTATATATAATAAATAATATTAATATATATATATATATATATATATATATATATATATATATATATATATATATATATATATATATAATAAATATATAATATGAAAGTTCATATTTAAAATATGTATTTTTCTCTTACCATTACTTTATCATCAATAATATTATACATTTATTAATATAATTGTTAATATATTTTCTATATTTACACTAGAGTATATTAATAATATCAACTATGATGATGAGGATGTTTAACGTCCATTAAGACCAATGTGGTCTATGATATCATAAGAAGAAGAAGAATCTAATTGTAATTATTTTGAATCATATTTCTATGCTCAAAAAGAAGGGAAAGAAGCGCCCCAAGATCATTATAGTTGAGCTAACTTAACAGGTCAAGAATATTGAAAGTGTGATAGATGTTAGGGAAATGAGAGCGGATGTGAGTAAGGGTAGGACAATCTAAAAGAGAGTGATTTCATCCTCCACCCTCTTAGTATCACAAAGCTGACAATTCTATTGTCCTAAGGAATCTTGAGAGTAGGCCACTGTCTGGTTTCACTTCAAAGCTCATGATAATTAGTTGTAATCTTAGTGATGTTCATATTTTTTTCGAGCTGGTAAAAACATAAAGATAATTCTAGTTCTTAAGGGTGGGGTTAATCACCTCCTTATAATATCTTAGCTTCCTTTTACCCTCCAGCTCCTTATCATCCCATAGTTTACCCTTAGATTTGGAGGTGATAGTATCTTTGACAATATCCTTGCTTCACAGGATGATCTCCTCATTTATCCCCCAATGGTTGACCCAAGACTGGGCATCCTTATGCCACCCACGCTTGAGGTGAAGGTGGGGTTTTTTACCAAAGTTAGAAGAAATTTTACGAAGCCTCTTTGATTCCATGTTGTAAATATTCTTCTTATACATTAGATACTTAAACATAGCCCTACTTTCAATAGGGGAGAGGCCAACTTCGATCAGGAAGATAGGATATGGGGTATATTCCTTGACCTTGAGATTGTAGATTATATATTAAACTAAAAAATATTATGCTCAAATGGTATATATATATATATATATATATATCATTTTAGTTTTAAACTCAAAACCAATATTATATACCCAAAGGATTAATAAAATAAACAAATTATTAATATTATAAATTTAAGGGAATAATAAACCCAATGAACAAATATTATAAAGCTAAGAGATTATTATAACAAGCCCTTAGGATTAATATTATAAATTGAACTCATTATTAAACCCAAGTCATTAATATTATAAACCCTATGGATTTTAATAATAACAAACCCAAGGGATTAATATACCCAAGCGACTATTAATATTTTTTTTTCTCTAACAATTTGGTTATATTGTATTCCCTGAAAAGGGTGAGGAGAAGAAGTTCCTCAGTACAAAATTTCCCCAATTTTGGTGCAGAGTGAAATCTGCTTGGAGACCATTACATTATATTTGTTGCTTGAGCTGCTATTTTTTCCCCTTCTCTTGGAGATAGAAACTATTACATTTGTATTTTAATGCTTAACAAACTGATCTAATAAAAAAATACATTTAACTTTCATTTTGAAACTAGAATTGCTGGTGCAATTTCAAGAAAAAAACATGGAGGTTCAGAGGTTCTAAAGAGTCATTTATTCACAGTGTTTTCACTGCCTCTATATCTACTTCCTTGGTCTTGAGAAGTGGAGCCTTGCTCTGATTTCTTACTGAGAGCTTCCTTTATGAATTTGAGGGATTCTTCTAAGTGGTTGCAATGATTTTTCACTATCCTCATATCCTCACTACATTTTTTCCATTGAGAGAGAATGTAGGTCATCTCTATTTTTGTTCGTTCCTTATCTTGCTAGATTTGGTTCCTTAAACTTTCGATCACAACTCGATGTGATTTGAAGAATGAGCATGGGTGTTGCCTATCTTCCAAGGGGTCCATTTGCTGATGAGAGTTGTGTTCACTTGAATTTATTGCTTTGCTGCTTGTTGTTTCTTTTGTTTTGTCTTCTCCTTCCCTCTTTTCTAAATTCTGTGAGTAGGGATCTCTGATTTTTTGATGCTGCGTTTCTGCTTTATTGGTGAAGAAAGGCCAAATGAGAGCATTTTGGAAAGAGCAGATGAGAGGAGGCAAAAAGTAGCAAGGGGAGGGATTACAAGTGAGGAGGGAGGAGTGAAAGATGGGATGGAATAGCGTAGAGTGCATGATGGTGATGAGATAATGCGTAGCTATCCACCACTTTAGGTAAGGGAGATATGGGTCAATATGAAAGTAAAACACATCAGTAGAAGAGTGTTGCGTATGATGATTCCAGAGCTTATCAAAGGTTGTGAGAGCCCAGACTAGAATGGTATTTTTATAGCCTAGCAGAGCTGATTATATTTGAAGAGAAGTCACGGGAAGCAGCGCGTTTTGGAATAAGAGCATACTTGGCACAGAGATTTGAGGAATCTTGCAGAGATCGTGCTTGATTTTCTTTTTGGAAATTTGCTGAGATGAGAGTTCGAGAATGATCTTGAGAGATCTCTTGATATTCTGGCCTCTGATAATATGGTTATACTTTGTCATCAAAGGGAGATTAAAGGGATGGGAATTTGGGATATATTATCGCCAATTTTGACTTGTCCTATATTTCTATAGACTCCTTCATTTTCTTGTAAATCTGCATGCTTGTTGTTCTTTCTCAGGATGTGGAAATAGTCAATCTTGCCTATGTGATTTGCTTGATTTTGAGCTCTGCTTAAGATTTTATTGAGACCTGCATTTTTAGGGAGAGACTTGCTAATCATTGCATGGATTATGAGGGAGGAATCTCCAAAGAGAATAACATCATTTATTTATTTTTCTCTTAGAATTTTGAGACCTAATAATAATTCATAAGCCTCTACTTTATTGGTTTTCATTTATCCCAACCCCCAATTGTATGATATCTGATTTGTTTTTTCTTGAAGAATTATGAGTCCTCCAATTCCTGCCTTTCCTGGGTTTTTCTTTGACGCCCCGTCAAAGAAGAGGCGGGCTCTGTTGAGGGAGGATACCCAAGATTGAAACTCAGCTTCTGTCTTTCGAATTTTCCAATTTTGGTGCACCTTTATATTTTTTTGTTGGATACCATGATTGATCTTGTTGACAACGAAGCTAAACCAGCTTCTTTCATCCTCTTGAAGGTGGGCCATATTTATTCCTTGGAGCCCTTTAGCCGAGAGGAATTCTATCATCATCCCCCATGCCTCTGATGTTGTTGTATTTACTGTAGGGACTTTGTTTTTTAATATTTCCCTATTTCTGGCTAGCCATATTTGCCAGCAGAGGAAAGAAGGTAGGTTGTTCCATAATCACTGCATTGTTAATTTATTTTTGAAAGAGTGAGGATAAATGATTTTCCATTTGCTGAAAAACTGATTTATAGTCAGATTGAAGTTCATATTTACTTCAATGGGCACCACCATCGCCTCCCAACAACTTCTTGAAAAGGAGAATTCCAAGAAAAAATGTTGGATTGTTTCCTCTGCCTTCTTGCATAGGGGACATTGTGAAGGTCCACAAATTCCTTTCTTCTTTAGATTATTTGTTGTTAATGATTTGTTGTGCAATAGAGTCCACAAAAATATTTTAATTTTGGGGAGGGATTCGACCTTCCAAGCTAATATCTAATATTTCCACTCACGTTGCCTCTATTCCTCTTGAATTTTTTGATATCCATTCCTTAATGAGTAGTCTCCTCCCCTTGGAATCCAGTAGTGGGCATCTTCAGAGTTTTTTTCTGTCGAGGCTGCACCAGCTAGGAGAGATGTCATAAGATTCCATTGAGCTATAAGATCGTTAGGAGGATTGGCCTTGGCCCATTGTTTCCATTCTCCATCCAACTCCCAATTGGAAATATCTGCCAACTTTTGGTATCCTTCCCTTATCATCCATATTTTTAGATATCTAATGGCTGGGTTGTTGTCCATGGGAGGATGTCTCATAATGTTGTCCTTCCATATATTTATTTTTTTCCCATTTCCTAGCCTCATCGAGATTTGATCCTTGATTAATTTAATTTCTTCAGAGATTGCTTTCCAAATCTGAGTGCAAGGTCTGTTCGGAAGATTTTTTTCCAGAATTGAATTTCTTGTTGTGTTGAGGTATTTTTCCTCGAGTGCTTCCTTCCACCATAATTTTTCCCCTGTTAAGAATCTCCATGCTATCTTGCTTCTCAAGGCCATGTTCATTATTCCTGGTAGTTTTATGGAGAGTCCTCCATTTTTTTATGGAGTTGTCACTTGTTTCCAATTTATTAGACTCATTTTTTTCCTTTCTCTTTTCCCACCTTGCCAGAGAAAGCTTCTGATTATTATTTCTATTTGTTTGTGAATACTTGCAGGAGTAGCAATGAGGGAAAATTGATATAATGCAAAGCTTCCAGGATGGATTTGATGAGAATGATTATCCCAGCTTGGTTTAACCAAAGCATACCCCATGCGTGAATTTTCGCTTTCATTTTCTCGGCGTATTTGCACCATATTTCAGTCTTCATTTTTTTCTTAATTATGGGCAGCCCAAGATATTGGAAGTGATCCAATTATTTTGAAAGGGAATATTCAAAATTTGAGAGATCCATTGTAAAGTTCTTATGGAAGTGTTCCAGCTGTATATGTAGATTTTTCCATTATTAACCATACCACCAGAGACCTCCATGAAATTATCAAGAATGTTTTTGAATCTTCTTGCAACAATGCATGAGGCTCCACCCAGAAGAAGAGTGTCATCAGTGAATAGGGAATGATTTATTCTTTTAGTTCCACTGTTGATGGAAAGGCCAATTAAGGTGGAGTTTCTTCTATTGTACTCTAGCTTTCGACTTAGAGAATCTTCCATAAGAATATAAAGAAAAGAGGACAATGGGCAGCCCTGCCTAAGTCCTCTTGATATTTGAAAAAAATTGCAAGGTCTTCCATTTACAAGGGGGGCTATCCAAGGGCCTATTGTGCAGGCTTGAATTATATCAACAAATTCTTTAGAGAAACCAAATCTTTTAAGGACAGTTGTAAGGAAAGATAGGTTTACTCTTTCAAAAGAATTTTCCATATCCATTTTAAGGATCAACCCTTTTTAATTTTTAGTGAGGCTAGTGTGAAGTGCTTCTTGCACAAGAATAATGTTGTCAACGATCTGCTGATTGGGGACAAAACTGCCTTGGTTTTCCGAGATAAGGGAGGGGAGAAGAGGTTTAAGCCTTCCAGAAATTATTTTGGAAATGATCTTGTAAGAATCATTACAAAGAGAAATTGGCCGAAATCAATTAAGGAAATAATGGCGAGGGTATTTGGGGATAAGAGCCAAGTAAGTGGATTAGTGAATCCCCCAAATTTTCTTTTCCTCATAACATATCTTATCATTTTCAGCAGATATTTTTTGATGAGATTCCTGAAGGTGCGGTGGAAGGTTATGGGGAAACCATCTAGGCCCGGAGCCTTGTCCAGCTGCAAATCCCAAACAGGTGTCTTAACTTCTTCTTCTGTGATTTCGTTGGTGAGGGATTTGTTTGTTTCTATGTCAATTACCCTTGGGATGTGCTTCAGAAATTCTTCAGGATTTTCTTGACTGTCCACTACATATAGGAGCATTTTGGAGTGATTGAATACCTCCTTTTTAATTTCTTCTCGCCCTTTTACTTCTTGTCCATCTTCCCCTATTATTTTTTCTATATTATTCTTTATCATCCTTGTTTTAGCTGAATTATGAAAAAAGAGGTGTTCTTATCTCCAACTTACATCCAGAGCTATCTAGATTTCAGCCTCCAAGTTTCCTCTTCCTGCCTGTTATTCCTGTAGATTTTCCACTGCACTTCCTTTTCCTTTGCTTGCTTCTCGATAGCATTATCATTGCTCTCAAGCTTCTCTTGGATTTTTATTAATTCATTTTTTAGAATCTCTTTCTCTTTGTTTGGCTCCTTATAGCTGCTTTTAGCCCAATCTTTCAATTTGGCTTTTGTTGCTTTTATTTTTGTTTCCCATATGAAATTTTGTGATCCACTAATGTTGTTCCTCCACAAATTTTCCACCTCCTGTTTGGCTTCTTCATTGCTACCCCATAGTTGGTTGTATCTAAAAGGTAGAGGGCCATAGTTTTCAGCCATTCCAAGTTCTATTAGAACCAGTTTATGATTTGAAGTTGTTGAAGGAATGATTCTAGAGGATGCTCTACTGTAGTTTTCTACCATTTTATCTCTGATGAGGATCTGGTCCAAACTTTCTTTGATATTTTATTTTCCTATTCTTCTATTATCCCAAGTGTATTTGCCATTTTTGGGGGGAATGTCAAGGAGATTACACTGTTCCATTATTTATTCTAATATATCTCTATTTGGATCAGGCAGAAAATTCCCTCCTCTTTTTTCTTCCATTTTTAGGATGAGATTTAGATCTCCTCCTACAATGAGATTTTCTCCAAGGTCCTTCATTGTGCTATATCTTAAGGTTTTCCAGCAAGCCTCTTTGTCCCTGTAATGATTGGGAGAGTATATGTTATATATGTTGATTTTTTCTCCATTTTCTGCATTTTCCAATTTTGTGTTTATCCAATGCTCTTTTTTTGTGAGATGGTGCATGTTCCATTTCCCTTTTTCCATATAGCACATATTACTCCAGATGCTCAATTTAATAATATTTCTTGCCCTTCATCGGCTTTTTATTTTTCTATTATTGTATCCACTTCTTGGCTACTAATTTTTGTCCTTTGGATTAAGAGTATGTTTGGTTTTTCAGTTTTGATGAGGTCTTTTAAAAAATTAACTTTGGAGGGGTGACCCAACCCTCTACAATTCCAAGAGACAGCTATCATTATTTACTATTTTTGGTGATTCAGGGACCCTTCCCTTTTTTTCCTGTTGTACTTTATCCTTGTTCTTTGGTCCTTTTTCAAGGAAATTTTCAAGGCCATGTTGCGTTCCCAAAGAAATATCTTTTACTGCTGCCTCATCCTTGATTTCCTTGTTTGATTTCCTTCCAACTTTCTTATTGTTTTCAATGTTTTGAAGAGTTTCTTTGGTTTGATTCCGGGTGAGGACTCAATCCAATATTTGGGGAAGAGGGTTGGGTGGGAGGTGAGGATCCACCTGTTGAGAGGGGAGGCCTTGTGGGAGGGGGAGCCAGGGGAAGAAGGAGAGGTAGAGGTCAAAGGGTTGGGGGTTGGGGGGGAGGAGGAGATTGGAGGCTCGGATGAGATGAGGGCTTTGGATAGGATGTCGAAGGGATTAACCCCCAAGAAGGATTCAAGAAAAGAGGCAGAAGGTTGAGAGGAAGGGTTGGTGGCTGGGTAAGAGGGGCCAGGAGGAGGAGGGGGTTAAGGGGCTGGATGTTGTTTTGAGGCCGTCTTCTTTTTTTTTAATTGTTCCCATTTCAAATCTGGGTTTTCTTTAGTAGTTTTTTCAAATTCTTCTCTCTTACTACATCTATTTGAAAAATGGTTGTATTCATGACATACCTTGCTTTTGAATGGAATTTTCTCATAGTCCAGCTGTTGTATATGTGTCCAATTGTCCACCTTGAGTTTGATGGCTTCTGGGAGTCCCTTTCCTAGATCCACCTCAACGTAGATCCTAACGCAAGCTTGCATGTTGTCTTTGGGTTCACTCCTCTCTTTATATTTGCTGACTTCATTTCCTATTATGTGCACCGAGTAATATCCCCAACATTGAAGTGGAAGATGTGGTAATCCGAACTAGACTGGAACTACATTGGGGACGTCCAGTTCAGGATCGAAGTCAAGGGTCCAGTGATTTAGATATAATCCTCTAGTGTCCATGAAGTATTTTCCACTGCAAAAAATGAGATCCCGATCACTCTTGGATTCAAAATGGAAGGTATAGTAACCCTTGCCACAAAAGCGGATGGAGATTTTCCCTTGGGTAAACTGAACCCAGTTCCTTTTCAACCATTTCTGCACTGTTTTGGGGGAAGGCCACAATCTTGTAAATTTTCCAACCAATCCTTTTTCAGCAAGTGAAATCGCAACTTTCCTGGGCAAAGAAGGAGGCAGATAAATCTCGGGAATGGAATCCAATTTTTGACAAACTTGGTAATGGCCAATCTGGTTCATTGAGGTCCCAATGAGTTTATCAAAGATGAAAATGTTGTTATTGATTCATCAGGCTTAGCATTCTTCATGGTGGAGGCATCAGCAGTGGGAGAATTCGGCCCTGGATCAGGCTCCGGGGAGGCCATGGGGGAGAAGGCCCTACTCCAGAAACGTGAGAGGCTATGGCAGCTACTAGGTCATGAAGCACAGCAGTAGAGTCCCCAAACGACTATTAATATTTATAAACCCAATGGATTATTAATATTATAAACCCAAGAGATCAATAAACCCAAGTGACTAATATTAAAAACCCCGGGGATCAATAAAACCTATGAATTAATATTTAAACCCCATGGGATGAATAAACCCAAGGGATTATTAATATTATAAACCCCAAGTGACCAATAAACCCAATGGTTTAATATTCTAAACCTAAGGAATTAGTAAACCTCAGTGATCAACAAACCTAAGAGATCAATATTAAAAATACAAGGGATTAATAAACCCTATGAATTAGTATTTTAAATCCAAGGGGTTAATAAACCCATGGGATTATTAATATTATAAACCCAAAGGATTGATAAATCGTAGGGATTGTTAATATTATAAACCCAACAAACTAATAAATCCAAGGGACTAATATTAACCCAAAGGATTTATAAACACACCTAACTAACATTAAAAACCCAAGGGATTACTAAAGCCTAGGAATTAATATTTTAACCCCAAGGGATTAATAAACCCAATGGACTATTAATATTATAAATCTATGGGATTAAATTATAAACCCAAGGGTTTAATATTATAAACTCAAGGATTTAGTAAAACCAAGGGATAAATATTATAAAACCAATGGATCAATATTAAAACATAAGAGATTAAAAAATCCCATTAATTAATGTTTTAAACCCAGGGGATTAATAAACCTAGAGGATTATTAAACCATAGGGATTGTTAATATTATAAACCCAACAGGTTAATAAACTCAAGGGATATATATTATAAACCTATGATATCAATATTAAACCCCAAGACTAATATTAAACCATTGGATTAAAACCAAATATTATAAATCATAATATTAAACCTTCATTGTTTCATTATCGCAATGTGACATCTAATAAATTACAATGTAATGTATCATTGTAAACATTATTGTGACATTGATTGTCACTACAGTTTCTCTGATCCAAGTGGATATTGTTGGCCACCCACCTATTTCACTTGGGGCCCCACCATTTTTTCTTTCAATTTTTTAGTTTCCTTAATTATAGCACAATTTACTATTTTTAGCAGTTTTCGGGTCCTGAAATTTCGGAGCTGTTTTGAGGCCCTAAACGATGTTTTTTGGGCATCATATCTTCAGCAAATAGAAGTCCATTTTGGACATTTTTTCACAATCAATAGTTGTATTCCTCAGATAGATATTTCTAACAATGTATCATTTGCGTCAAACGGAGATAGTATTCCAAAGTTACGAGCCCGGGAAATTATGTACAAATTTAACCCGACGGGGCCCATATTCCTACATCTCATCTCCTAGGGTTAGGTTTTTGGATGTTTAGGGTTTTCCATTTTTTCTCAATAATATATAGGCCTTCGAGCCTCATTGTAACACAAATTTTAGAGGCCTATAGCCATCACATCTCTTCTCATAGATAAGCTACCAGCACCCTAGATAGTTTATTTCCATTTTGTCTGTAAACAAATTTCAGTTCTTTGATATTAATTAAATGAAGTGTTATTTCCATTGCATTGATATATTTATGGTTATATGTGTATTATTTTGTGTTCCTGCATAAATCCAGATCAGTGGTATTAGAGTGGTCTTCTCTTTCTCGATCCTTCTTTGCATGTCCCCAATGAGGTCGAGGTATAAGGAGTTAGGGCTCGATCTAGTTGAACCTTCGTAAGATCAGCCTCACAAATGCCAATGGCCACCCATGGGGGATAAAAATAAATATGGGGGAGCAGGAGATCCTATCAAAATATTTCTCGAAAAGGCCCTCGAAAAAAAAAGGAATGCAATGATGGATAATTTTGCCCAGATCCTTCAACGAATGCCCACTGGCGGTGCATCTACATCCATCAGCCACTCTGGAGGTGCAACTCCTTTTAAGGTACAAGTAAAATTTGGCATTCCCATATTTGAGGGCCAAATAGATGCATATGATGTAGATAGATGGTTCAATCTATTAGAAGGATATTTCTCAGTTCATGACTTTTCTGACTGGTGGGAAACCTACTATGAGAAAAAGGATGAGGGGGAACCCTCTCTGTTCTCGGTCTTACCCACTTGGAATTATTTTCGAGACACCATCAAGGAACAATATTTTCCCACGGGGAGCTATGAGGACAAGTACATACAATGGACTATGTTGCGGAAGCAAAGGGATCAAGATGTGCATGAGTTGACGAATATGTTCCATACCCTGTGCACAAAGTTGGGTACCAAATATTTAGAGAAACATTTGGTGCTAAAATACCGCAATTATCTGCACATATAAATTTAGGAGGAAATGGAGTTCCTCGATATCTCCTCGCTTGGTATGGCATACCGGCATGCTTCCAAGATTGAGCAGAAATTCAAACAGAAGAAGAGAGACTTTGGATCTGTGAATCAAAATCAAGGGAAAGGTGCCCCAAAACCTTAGAAAAAAGGAAAAATCCAAGGCATGGCAGCCCAAGGTAACCTACCAAAGCCGCAAGAAAATAAAAACACCGTGAAGCTGAAGAAGGACACTAGAAAGTGCTGTGAGTTCCATAAGAGCTCCACTCACAAAACAAGTGAGTGTCGGGCCAAGCAGTCATTGGTGGCCAGGATGAGGGCTTCTAAATTAGATGCATGCTCCGACTCTGAATCAGAACATAAAAAGGGGAATGACAAAGGGAAGAAAATAATTGATGCAAAGCCCAATGCCACCGTTACCACTGCAAAGATCCAGAAGGAGGAACTGGAAGATCCAGAGGAGGAGGAGCATCTCTTCCACTATAATATGTGGGTAAAGGGTTCCCCGCTATAGTTCATTGTCGGCAATGGGATCCAAAATAACCTCATTTCAATAGAGATCATGAAGCGTTTGGGTTTGCCGACCACATCACACCCATAGTCATACACCATCAGGTGGCTTCACCAAGGACGGGATCTCCCTGTCAGCGAGCAGTGTCGCCTTCCCTACAACATCAAGCCCTTCACAGATGAGGTATTATGTGACATTTCCCCTATATATTTTTGTGATGTATTATTAGGCCAACCATAATTGTGGAACCGACATGTTGTGTATGAGTCTCGACCTCGCGCTGTTATTGTTACTTTGGTATATAAGTTGTACACGATGCCATAGGTACCACCACCTATGGCTATCTCTTTGCTTACTACAAATCAATGCAGTAAGCTCATTTCCAAAACCAGGAAATTTGGTTTCCTGATGACCCACCCCGAGGGAAAGAAGAAGATTGTGGCGATGACCTCCATATAGGGCTCCTTTGCATGACAAAAACTAATGGACAAGGTTGTGGGGGAGTACAAGGATATCTTCACCTCACCCACAGGGGTGCCTCTGTACTGTCAGGTCAAGAAACCCATCAATCTGACCCCAAGTGTGTCGCTTCCTAATGGACCAATCTATCAACGCTCTATTATGGAGAATGATGAAATCAAGAGGAAAAATCAGGAGATATTGCAGAAAGGTCACATCTGGCCAATTGCATCGCCCTGTGGGAGCCCGATCGTGTTGGTGCAGAAGAAGGATGGGACTTGGAGACTCTGTATTGGCTATCGAGCACTGAACAAGATCATTGTCTAGAATAGGTACCCAATCCCACAGATTGATGATCTTCTGGATCAACTCAAAGGGGAAAAATATTTCAACAAGATCGACTTGAAGTATGGGTATCACCAGATACCAATCAAAACCTCAGATGTGTGGAAGACTACCTTCAAAACCAAGGAGGTCCTTTTCAAATGGTTGGTCATGCCTTTCTGGTTGACAGATGCTCCTGCAACCTTCATGAGGCTGATGGACGACATCTAGCGGCCATTCACTGACTCATTTGTATTAGTTTACTTGGATGACATCCTGATCTTTAGCCAGACTTGGGAAGAGAACCTCCACCACATCCGACAGGTCCTCCAAACACTATGACAATGCAAGTTGTGTGCCAATTTGGAGAAGTGCACTTTTGGCATGACCCAAGTCCAGTATCTAGGATACATTATTGATGAACGGGGGGTGCATGTGGATCCAACCAAGATCCAAGTAATTCTGGATTAGCCAGCCCCAACCACTCTAACAGAGCTTCAAAGCTTTCTGGGTCTCGCTAATTTCTACTGCAGGTTCATTTTGGGATTCTCTCATATCACTTGGCCCTTGAGTCAAGTCACCAAGGGAGGAGCAAAAGAAAATTTATTTTGGCCGGAATATCAACAAAATGCATTCGTAGAATTGAAACATCACCTCTACTCTGCCCCAATGCTCACATTACCAGACTTGAAACAACCATTTGAGATCGAGACAGATGCCTCTGACTATGCTATTGGGGTATTTATTACTCAACAAGGGCATTCAATGGCATATCACAGTGAGACATTATCCGACATAGTCCGCAAGTATCCCACTTATGACAAATAAATGTATTCCATTGTGCAGGCGTGCCACCGATGGAAACATTACATTTTGGGGAAGGAATGGTCATCCACACAGACCAATGACCCCTACAATTCATATAAACACAAGGGAAGTTGCAAAATGATCGCCATCAGAAGTGTTCCACCTATCTGCAACAATTTCATTTGAACACCAATTATAAGAAGGGGAAGCACCAATAATGTTGCAGACTGCCTCAGCCGACAACCAATATTGGCGCTAACCACTGTTATAAACACTTTTGGGCACGAGACTTCTGATTGGCCGCTTCTCTATAAGAGCGATCTGGAATTCGGCCACACATACAAGACACCCTTGGAGGGTACGCAAGTTCAAAATTTTCACCTCCAGGATGCACTGTTATGTCACCTAGGACACCTTTGTGTTCCTTCAAGTGAGTGTGCCAAGCTTATTTGGGAAGCACACTATATTCGAGTTGCTGGGAATTTCGGGGTCGAGAAAACAATGGGAGTACTGCAGAAGTATTTCTATTGGCGGAACCTTCGACAAGATGTTGGGAAATACAGTAGATCCTGCACTTCTTGCTCCATTGCCAAACTGACCATCAGGAAGCAAGTCCTCTATACTCCACTACCTACCCCTAGTAGACCTTTGGAATCAATCTCAATGGATTACATGTCAGGCCTTCCTTCTACTAAGCATGGAAACGAATGTGTTTTCGTGTCATCGACAGATTCTCGAAGATGTCCATTATGTTGACCTGCAAGAAGAATATCACAGCAGAAGCCACTACTAAAATTTTCTTTGAACGAGTGTGGGTGCACTTTTGGATCTCACAGTGTATCATCTTAGATTGGGACAACAAGTTCCTCAACACATTTTGGTTCAGCCTCTAGTCAATACTGGACACCAAGATCACCAAGTCCACAAATTTCCATGCCCAAACTGATGGCCAGACAGAGGTCATCAACAGGATGATTATACACATTCTGCGCATGTACAATTCAAAGAATCCATGCACATGGGATGCAAGCCTTCCCTATGTAAAACATAGTTATAACCGAGATATCCACAACTCAACTGGCCACAGCCCCTTTTAGGTGGGCCTAGCGTTCCAACCACTATGTCCCATTGACGTAGCCACGGAATTTGTGGCTACTCAGGCCGATTCAGCTCATGTCCAGTCTGAAGCTGACAAAGAAAACAACTTCACTAAGCAACTTTGGCACATATTCCAGCAGGTTCATGACATATTGGACAAATTCAATTCTAAGTACAAGCAACGACATGACCAACATCGGGTGCCACACCACTTCCTGGTGGGCAACAAAGTGTGGCTACATTTTCAGAAGGAGCACCTCACTAGACCCCACTGCAAGATTTTCCCACTCCGATAAGGGTTGTACACCATCACCAAGGTTGTAGGGAACAATGCCTTCGAGCTCAGTATTTCACCATTCCTTGTTCTGCACCCAGTATTCAATTAGACTACCTTCGGCCCTATTTCCCACCTCTATTGGACACCTCTGACATTGCAAAACAACTCACGCCCATAGAGTTAAACCCAGACTGCATGGAACAGGCCACCACAGATTGTATCATGGACATTCAAATCAAGAACACTCGCTAGCGAAAGATCCAACTGTATCTAGTTGTCAAAGCTATCCAACTCCTGCACCAAGGCAAGTGGATCACCAGGGACCAAGTTCAAAAGAAGGTTCCTCATTTCATGGAGGAAATCAACGCAATGGAGACCATTTCTTCCAAAGGGGGGAGGAATGATCCAAGTGGATATTTGTGGCCACCCGCCTATTCCACTTGGGGCCCCACCATTGTTTCTTTCAATTTTTCAGTTTCCTTAATTATAGCACAGTTTACTATTTTTAGCAGTTTTTTGGGTCCTGAACTTCCAGAGCCGTTTTAAGGCCCTAAACAATGTTTTTTGGGCATCAAACCTTTGGACTTAAACCATTAGATTAAACCTAATATTATTATAAACCATAATATTAAACCCTAATTTTTTCATTGTCGAACTGTGACATCTAATAAATTAAAATGTAATGTATCATTGTAACAATGATTGTGACATTTATTGTCACATTGTGATGATGTTTGTCAAACTGGAATGTTGAACAGTGTGATGGTTTGCTGATAATTGTGACACTACAACATTTGATAATGTACCGAAGGGATTAATAAAGCCAAGTCATTAATATTATAAACTCAAGGGATTAATAAACGTAATGTATTATTAATATTATAAATCCAAGAGATTATTAATGTTATAAACCCAATGGATTAATAAACCCTATGGATTAATAATAATAGTAAACCTAAGGGATTGATATACCCAAAAAATTATTAATATTTATAAACCCAAGGGATTACTATTATAAACTCAAGGGACTATTAATATTATAAACCTTAGAGATCAATAAATCCAAGGGACTAATATAAAAAACTCTAAGGATCAATAAAAACCACGAAATGATATTTAAAACCTATGGGATTAATAAACCCAAGAGATTATTAATATTATCAAATAGATATAGTATTCCAAAGTTACGACCCTAGGAAATTGATGTACCAATTTACCTCGACGGGGCCCATATTCTGGTGTTTCATCTCCCAAGGTTAGGTTTTCGGATATTTAAGGTTTTCCATTTTTTCTCATTAATATATAGGCCTTCGAGCCTCATTGTAACACAGAGTTTAGAGGCCTATAGCCACCACATCTCTTTTCAGAGATAAGCTACCAGCGTCCTAGCTAGTTTATTCCCATTTTGTCTGTAAACAAATTTCATTTTTTTGGTATTAATGAAATTAGTGTTATTTCTGCTACATTGTTATATTTATGGTTATATGTGTATTATATTACGTTCTTGCATAAATCCGGATCATTGTCGAACTGCAATGTTGGACAGTGTGATAGTTCGATGATAATTGTGACACTACAACGTCGAATAATGTATCGAATGGATTAATAAACCCAAGGCATTAATATTATAAACCCAAGGGATTAATAAACACAATGTATTATTAATATTATAAATCCAAAATATTATTAACATTATAAACCCAAGGAATTAATAAACATTATGGATTAATAATAATAATAATAATCCCAAGGGATTATTAATATTATAAACCCAAGAGATCAATAAACCCAAGGGACTAATACAAAAAAATCTAGGGATCAATAAAACCAAGGAATTATTATTTAAAACCTATGGAATTAATAAACACAAGAGATTATTAATATTATAAAACCAAGGGACCAATAAACCCAATGTTTTATATATTCTAAACATAAGGAATTAGTAAACCCAAGGGATAAATATTATAAACCTAAGAGATCAATATTAAAAACACAGGGATTAATAAACACTATAAATTAATATTTTAAATCCAAGGGATTAATAAACCCATGGGATTATTGATATTATAAACCCAAGGTATTGATAAACCCTAGGGATTTTTAATATTATAAACCCAACAAATTAATAAACCCAAGGGACTAATATTAAAACAAGGGATCTATAAACCAAATAGACTAATATAAAAATGAAGGGATTAATAAACCCTAGGAATTAATATTTTAAACCCAAGGGATTAATAAACCCAAGATACTATTAATATTATAAACCTAAGGGATTAAATTATAAACCCAAGGGTTTAATATTATAAACCCAACAAATTAGTAAACCAAAGGGACAAATATTAGAAGCCCAAGGGATCAATATAAAAAAAGCAAGAGATTAACAAACCCCGTGAATTAATATTTTGAACCACGGGATTAATACACCCACAGGATTATTAATATTATAAACCTATGGGATTAATAAACCGTAAGGATTGTTAATATTATAAACTCAGTTGTTTAAAAAACTCAATGGATATATATTGTAAACTTATGAAATCAATATTAAACACTAAAAGTAATATTAAACCATTGGATTAAACTCAATATTATAAACCACAATATTAAACCATAATTGTTTAATTGTCACAATATCACATCTAATAAATTACAATGTAATCTATCATTGTGACAATGATTATGACACTAATTTTCACATTGCGACGATGATTGTCAAACTGCAATGTTGGACAATGTGATAATTCGATGATAATTGTGACACTACAACGTTGGATAATGTACCAAAGGGATTAATAAACCAAAGGGGTTATTAATATTATAAACCCAAGGGACCAATAAACCCAATGGTTTAATATTCTAAACCTAAGGAATTAGTAAACTCAAGGGATCAACAAACCTAAGGGATAAATATTAAAAACACAAGGGATTAATAAAGACTAGGAATTAGTATTTTAAATACAAGGCATTAATAAACCCGTAGGATTATTAATATTATAAACTCAAAGGATTGATAATCCCTAGGTATTGTTAATATTATAAACCCAACATATTAATAAACCCCAAGGGACTAATATTAACCTAAAGGATTTATAAACTCAACTGACTAATGTTAAAAATCAAATTGATTACTAAACCTTGAGAATTAATATTCTAAACCCAAGGGACTATTCGGGAGGGAGGGAGTGAGAGGAGTTCTTTACAACCTCGAAGGAAAAATTGAAACAAGGTTCGCCTGGGGATTGGGGAAAGCTTCGAAAAATCAAGTTGAAGCTCTACCGCTATGGCAAGGCCTGAAGATCATTATACCCAAAGGCATAAGGAAACTAATTATTGTTGGTGATTCAATGGTGTTTATTCAAAATTGCTCAAGGCTCTCTAAGAACAGGCATCTCATAGAATATAAATCCTCTCCTTTGATTATAAGGATTATGATGTAGGGTAAATCACTCTCTATCTCAATACTGTTGTCTTTTCCTATGTTGCATAAAAAAAAATTCTCTATACAGTAAGCCTCTCTGCGTATCTATACCACTTCTCTCCTCTTATTCCACAACAGCAAACTAGAAGACAAACTAAGGTCAAAACTTCTCTGTCCTCTGTAAACCTACATTTTCATGCACAAATCTATTTTATCAAATGAAACGGATCTAGCTCTTTACTTACAACCTTCCATACCTTACTCCTTACCTTCAATCCATTTTTTTCAACTTACTAAGAGCTTGGATCGATCACTATGTCATTTGCTGAGGTCAGGGTTAACATATAGGTGAAATGGTAGCGTGTAAAGGTAGCGTAACATTCACAAGTGTATGTGTAGCGCCTCCAGGGTATGCACAACACTTCCAACATATGCATAGAGCCTCAAAAGGGTAGCATTTCTGGTGTGTGTGCAGTGTCTCCAATGAATACGTAGCATCTCAAAGTTGTGCGCATCACATGCGCAGTGCCTCAACTCTGATGTTAATCTGATTTTTTGTCCTCTGCAATCAATGTGTCTTCTAATAATTCATTGTACTTCAATTAATTTCATTCCTGACATAGATTCCTTTAGGAAATTTCGATGAAATCATCATTGCTAGTATCTTCATCACATGAATCCTTCTTTGATTGTGTTTAATGGCCCATGAGGTCCTACCTTCATTCAGGGGTTCAACGAACATAGCCTTAGATTTTAAGAGCATAGCCATCGAATATTAACTTATCAAACTCTGTCATCACGTTTAAAATGTCACTTGATAACTGTTCCTACAATTGATTACATAATTTATGCATCAATTTGAACAAGGATCACAATTCATATTTATTTGTTGAACAAACCTCCACGCATGATTTCATCAAAATTACTCAACGCAGAGCAATATTCCCATTATTGCAATTTCACCATTCGAAATCCATTACTCGAACTTTAGTCATGTAGTCATGCAAACCATACTCATGTACGCTATATTTCTCCACGCATTGTTGAGAGGTAACTTAAATTTATTCAATGATTGACAATCAAGCTTCTTCTAATGCTCCAGGAATTCTGAATCCGTGAGTGCTCCAGAAACAAACAAAACCACTTGCATCTATAATTCCTCATTCAAGGATTAGTTCCTAAAATCATTCGTCCAATTTACATAAACTGGAATTCATCACATTCACACAGTGATTCCAGAGATACGCAGTTCATCAAAATACATAGTCAATATTAAATTCAATAATAAGCATGCAACCAACTACCCAAGTAATCTACACATCGAATCACAAGAGTAAGTACACAGCCATTGTTGAAGCTTTTCTTCATTCAGTAAATGAAAAAGTGTACATCCATTGAAAATATTTATAATCTATCTACAATGACCCCTTTATTCTATTCTTGGCCATATTCAGCCTATCTTTGTTTTTGGCCTGATTTTCTTCATTTGAAATGGCCTCTCACACATCTCATCACACCCACATCCACATCTACCTATGCCCTTATTTCCTATATGCGGGCTTACAGTTATAGAAATAATTACATAGTTATGGATCATTATAGATCCATGATCTTCTCCATAGATCTCTCAACTAGTTCCCAAAATCTCTTGATGATCCCTTGAGGATCTCAACAACAATCCTAAAAATCCTCTAAATCCACTTTTAACTCAACCAAATCCTATTCTAGGATCTCCTATTCCCTAACATTTTTATGAGATATTTACAAGCCTAATATCTCTCGTATTCTCAATTTTTTTGAGAATATTTACGTTAAAAACCTCACATACATGTTTCTCACTCAAATCATATAAAAATATATAAAATTCCTACAAATAAATTAAATTTTTTAATAAACATTAGATCCCCTAAATCAACCAAAAATACAATCATTTTTCGAGCCAGATGCTCCTGCATCAGATTATGACACTTCTCAACAACTTAGAGTAATTCAAGATTTATCATATTAAGAGGGAGATCAATAAGCTCAAGGATCAATCAATTAAATAATTCACGTCCCTTAATGGATCGATTAATTAATTTCCTTGTGGGAGGCCATTGTAACATAGAAATATTTAAAGAACATCAATCAAATATGCTCAATGTTTGTCTCAGGGATGGGCATGAACTTCTCGAGAGGCAGAGTTAGCAGATGGGAGAATTGATTAACAGTTGTAGGATAATGGTCCTTAGACCAATGATGACATACAGGTGGAATCCCTCCAGTTCATTATGTTATCACTCTGTAATTTT